>JAVTVY010039773.1:0-186264 GCA_036873755.1 Hanleya hanleyi | reverse complement strand
AAGGTAGATTGTCGACCAGGAGACGGGTGATCCATTGTAGATTCACGAACCGTCAAAATAAATACTCAAGAATCAATCTGGTTCAGCAGAACTATACTACACTATCCATGGTTTGAATTGTTTACCAATACACCAATCATTGTGGCCGAGACTGTACTCTCAATACACCAATCATTGTGGCCGAGACTGTACTCTCAATACACCAATCATTGTGGCCGAGACTGTACTCTCAATACACCAATCATTGTGGCCGAGACTGTACTCTCAATACACCAATCATTGTGGCCGAGACGGTACTCTCAATACACCAATCATTGTGGCCGAGACTGTACTCTCAATACACCAATCATTGTGGCCGAGACTGTACTCTCAATACACCAATCATTGTGGCCGAGACTGTACTCTCAATACACCAATCATTGTGGCCGAGACGGTACTCTCAATACACCAATCATTGTGGCCGAGACGGTACTCTCAATACACCAATCATTGTGGCCGAGACGGTACTCTCAATACACCAATCATTGTGGCCGAGACTGTACTCTCAATAAAACTGCATGGACGAATGGTCGCATGTGTATTAACCCTTTCACACCTGGACTTTAGGTCCACCACAGCTCGAAGGACACCCTTTCCCCGGTCCATCATCACAACCGGAGGAGCCTCCTTGCTCAGATCCATCACAGCCCGAGGACACCCATACCCGCGTCCACAACAGCCTGTGGGTTCATACTCCATGTAAAAATCACGAGACAATGCATACAATAGCCCAGTCTGAGGACAACAATATGTCTAAACGTGATCCTTTTCAGCTGCACAAAGACTCAGACAACAGCTTCCTACATGAAGTATCTACCAGCCTGTGAGATACCATTACTCGGGTCCATCACAGCCCGTGGGAGACAGCTCGAGAGACACCTTTTACCGCCAAGGAACACCCTTACCTGGGTCAATATATGCTCCAGATTAGTTTTCAGATGGTAGCTATATTAGAATGCACGAGGCTGGCCACTAAAAACGTTGTTTATGCGACCATATGGCGCTTTGGCCATAGAAACATCGACATCCTTGGTATACATACAGTTGAGTCTATTTTTCAAAGTCAAACTCTAAATGTCCACATTGCAGAAGCTGAAAATCGCATATTCGTATTATGGCACTAAACTGCAAACTAGAAGCTCGTGTAGGTAATACGATATGGACAAAACTTTATCTCGGATGGCGGCCATATTGAAATTCACGAGAGTAGACATTAAGGTGGCCCGCCACGAAAAACGGACCCATAGGCTATTCCATGCCGAATGGAAAAATCCCTGGTGTGTACCCTTAAAGGCATAATAGTGGAGTCTATGCATTATCTCAATGTAGACTCCATTACGGAGCGGAGATGTTTAATTTTGACTGCCTAGCTACATCTGAAGCGCTATTTTCGGAGTCAGGTGAAAAGAAGATCAGGAATTCGATTAAAATAATCTAGAGTGTGTCAATTAGTATACTATTGAAGTTATTGCATACTGTATTCCATACAGGAGTTATCTCCCCCTGGAATGCGATTTCGTTGGATTTTATGGCAGAACGCGTTCCTATCATAATGATATAATTTTGCCAGGACTATTTTCGTTACAAGAGAACCCATTTACAGTTCAAAAAGGATGGAATGGATGTATACTTTTGAGGTTTTATGAAATATTTATCAAGTTTCTGACGCATTTCCTATGTTTCTAGGAGAAAATTTAGTGCCAAATTATCAATGATTTGACTTGGTTACCTCTCTTATTTGCATTTTTCCCGAGTTCCTTGTACCATTGGAAAGCGAGAAAGCAACCACGGCCTCCCTATTGCCCAAATGGATGTCCATTGTTAAGAGTAAATGGGTTCATTTTGAGTTCTGTTCTCGAAAATCCTGCTAGAGTTGGCAAAAGTGATCAAAACAAAGATGAGGTAGGGGGAAAGTTATCGGTCGGATTTCCCACAATAATATGTAGTGAGTGAGTGAGTGAGTGAGTAGGATTTAACGCCGTTTTCAACAATTTTTCAGCCATGTCACGACGGTGCCTACGTGTGCCTGGACACGAGAGCGCCTTCAGTTCCTTTTACCCTAGACACTGATAAGCCCAGCTGTGAGCGGGGATATTTTCATATCCTGAAAGTCCACGATGGGATTCGAACCCACGCCAGACCAGCCAATAATATGTATAACTGGCAAGTGTTGTATACCGCTGTGACGAAAATGCCCATGACCTGGAGAATGTTATTTTCGTTCTAATGCTGACAGTGTAAATAGCATTGTGAATGGACCGATAATGGTGGATATTCGACTTACCTGTATCAACTGGGCGCTGAAACTTTCAGCGAGGGACGTGTAAATGTCCCTGACACGCATCTTGCATCGAAACCGGGCGAGAGAAGTCGAACTCTGTTGATCTGACACGAAATCCAACACCGCCGGAGTCTATACTTTCGTTTTATGGGGGCTGCCATGTTTGGGCGCGCAAAGGATTATGGGAGCCAGAGCCTATATAAGACGCGGAGAAATGGACGTTCGGCAATCTGTCCCAGACGATCGGCGGGTGCACATCGTGCGGAAGAGCACAGAGACAGGATCGCCGCAAATGCGCCGAATGTGCCGAAAGCGCCGAAAGTGCCGAAAGTGCCGAATTGACTGCCGAAACAGCGCCGAACCATCCGCCGAAGGGTTGGAAAGCCGAGAGCTAAGCCATAGCTTGGGGATAATAGATACTAACACGCACAGTATCTGATGACGAGACGAACCGCCAGACGGGGATAAGATACTAACACGCACAGTATCTGAAGACGAGATGTCCATCAACGGGGAATACAGAGCACCAAATATCCCACATTGCAGCCCATCACACAAATACCATTTTACATGATTACATATACTTGCTCACATACAAGATCGTCGGCCTTCGGGACGGAATAGATCTAATCACACTCACCTACACTAGTTACTCACAGGCCTCGGCTAGGAGTAACTGATAACACAAGCTTACATCCACTGTACATATTTACACTGTCGCAGGGCTCGAATTATGCTTTGCCGCAAGTCTTTGAATGCTATTACAAATCATTGATATTAATTGATATTACACTGTAAGGTAATAATACACCTCCGAGACCAGGGTATTATTACCACATATATATGCAGACAATCTGAGCCTATTAACTCATCCTTGGGTCAACGCCGTGTCGAAGACGGGTCGCCGAAATCGGGCCGAGCCGAAGACGAGAAGTTTGCCGAGCCGAAGACGGGTCGCCGAAATCGGGCCGAGCCGAAGACGAGAAGTTTGCCGAGCCGAAGACGGGTCGCCGAAATCGGGCCGAGCCGAAGACGTGAAGTCTGCCGAGCCGATGTTCGGGTCGCCGAATTCGGGCCGCCGATAACAGAGAAGTGCCGAGCCGAAAGGGGTCGCCGCCGAATTCGGGCCGCCGAAGACGTGAGGTCTGCCGAGCCGAAAGGGGCTGCCGCCGAGGACGCTGTGGTGTGCTGTACGGACCGACGCCGCCGAAGGGCTACTGCTAGGAGAGGCAGTGATACGGAGAGGATTCCAGAGACGATTAATAACGCTTAGATGAACTGGGCCGTGTAACCTTAGACACGGTAGATGTTCCATACAGTCCGGGGCTACGCCAACGACCGGAGAGGAACCAGAGACGCCGTACCATACCACGACGAGAGCCAGTCTGGACGAGACTGGGCCGTGACGCGTCATAGATAGGGTCTATTGTATATAGTGTATATTATTAGTCTTTCTCTTTAAGATAAAGATAACACTTAACGATAACTACCTCTAGAGTAGGGATCTTTATTACAGGTATTGTGCGCGTACAGAGCTGTGTACATTGCAGAATACAATATTATTACTTTATTATTGCCTTGGTTGTTTCTACAGGTCCCTCCCATCCTACCTCCTCGATCCAGACAAGGTGACAGGTTGAATCGGACCTTCCTCGTTGGCCAATTCCAGTCATACGAGACTGCGTTCACATCAGCCTGACAATTTGTCACAGGGGCCTGAGACCAGGCCGCCTCTAGTCTCGTGTACACCGCAAAGATAGACGTTTTCTGACCGCTCGAACGTCACAACTGGTGGCAGCGGTGGGATGGCCAACACCGGGAAACCGATGGAGAAGGGACCACGCTGGGAAGAAACCAGAAAACCAAGCATGATGACTATTGGAGATGTCGGCGCCGAACTACGTCCAGCGTACAGCGACACACAATCAGGGAGGACGAGAAGACAGCGGCGGCTGTCCACAACGCCAACTCCGAGGGACCGAGAGGAGTCACGACGAGGAGTGGGGACCGGGCGTTCAGCGACTGAGGCGCCGAAGAGAGTGGATTTGCTGGACCTGTCCACAGTAGAGCTGGACACAGTGCTGTCGGCTCCCCCAGCTGACCTGTCGCCGATACCTGCGTGGCAGACGTTGCCTGACGAGAACGGAAGTTATCGAGCCCCTAAAGACTCTGGTTCTGATAACCACGGTCTCGGGGGCCGATGCGAACACCGTGACGACGATTCGACCGTACAGATGATGGAAGAGATTGCCGAGCTACGACAAACCATGGGGTCTATGGCCAGGACTGTATCGGTGATAGCGATCCAGATGTCCGGAATCAATGCCAGTCAGATTCAGGAAAGAGAGGCGATCAGACGACCGGACACTGGAAACGACGCCGCAGAGCTGAATGCGGGTTGTGGAACTGCCGAAATGGTTGGTGATTACCGCCGAACCGAATGTGTGTCCGGGTCGCAGCAGGGTTGTGAGCAGACGCCACCGTCGCCGAGGAGAGGACGAGATGAGCCCATGAGCTGGAGGCAGCCATTACAGACATCGACTCCTGCGGCTGAGGCGAGGCGACCGATGTTGACTGCGGCAAAGGCAGCTACCTATGATGGGACAACGCCATTACGGGATTATCTCTCCCACTTCGACCACTGTGCTGCTATCAACGGATGGACATACTCACAACGGGGTCAATATCTGGCCGTCGCCCTCCGAGGATCTGCCCAGCAGCTGTTGGCCAGCTTGAAATCAGAACCAGGAAGTGCTGACTGTGAACGATTGAGGGATGCCTTGGAGAAGCGGTTTGCCCCGCCGAATCAACTAGATTTGTACAAAACGCAGTTAAAATCCAGATACCGAGAGAAGTCAGAAGATCTTCCGGGCCTAGCTCAGGCATTAATTCGGCTTGCACAACAGGCATATCCCGAGGCCGGAGATGACGTACAGGATACCTTGGCAAAGGATCAGTTTTTGGAGGCTATTGGAGACGAGCTTAGATTTCTTGTATGGCAGACGCGGCCGAGGACCTTAGATGCAGCTGTACACTCTGCTGTAGAAGTAGAAGCATTCAAGTCCTCGCAACGCCGTAAGACTTGGGCAACCGCGAAGTCCACGGTTTCTAGTAAAGATGAGGGATTAGCTGCAACCTCTGAGGATGACGAAGAATCTGAAGCTCGCCTGAGAAAACAGATCAAAGAATTGATGGAAGAAATAATGCGAAAGTCTCAACCTCAACCACGGCGACGACCACAAAGATACACCAGAGGTCAACAACGGACGTATGGGAATCGGGAGCGAAGTAATGCTTGCTGGTCGTGCGGCAGAGAGGGTCATTACCGGGCGGACTGTCCAGATGTGTCCAGAACAGATGACTCTAAACCGCCGAGATCGCCCAAGAGTCCTCCCAAAGTTAATACTTCCGGGGAAGCTGGACTTTATTTACCTGCCCAGATCGGGCCAGTGAAGATGTGGTGTTGTGTTGACACGGGGGCGTCGATTTCCCTCCTGAGCGAGAAAGTATACCATCAGCTGAGTCCGCGGCTCAGACCAGCCTTGAGTAGCCCATCTTACGCTAGTATTCGTATGGCTGACGGTACGCTGATGCCCCTGAAAGGTGAAGCTGATTTTAAAATCACTATAGACGGTACCACACGAACACAGAAGATGATAGTCGGAGATCTGACAGTGGACGCGCTTCTAGGGTACGATTTTCTCAGCACCCACTGTACCAAGATCGACACGGAGCGCCACAGGGTCAAGTATGGTGGCCGCTACATCCAATGCGAGGTCGTGGGGAGCGCAGGCTGTTACCGTGTAGCCGTGACCGAGACTGTGACTATTCCTGCTGGAGCCGAAGCCGTTGTAACAGGAAAAGTTCGTGGGGGCCTACCAGGCGAGGTAGGGATGATCGAAAACGAACCGGAGTTTACCCAGAAGACGGGAGCCATGGTGGCCAGGGTCCTCACCGAGGTCGACCGTGACTGCGAAGTCACCCTGAGGTTCCTCAACTTGTCTTCAGATCCGACTGTAGTCCAGGCCGGGACGCTGTGCGGTCGTATGGGTGAAGTAGAAGTAGTGGAAGACCAAGTTTCGAGTGCGGCCGAAGCGTCGACGCCGAGCCGTGCGAAACCTAGTAGACCGAGACTCGCCGTGCCGACCAGCGCATGTCCAGACCACCTTACAGATCTGGTTCGACGATCCAGCGAAGGCCTAGAGACAGACCAAGCCCTGGCTGTAGAAGACTTGGTCACCCGATATACTGACCTGTTCGCTAAGGACGATACTGATCTAGGTCGAACGACGATGGTACAACATCACATAAAGACTGGAAGTGCCCCACCCATCCGCATTCCGCCGAGGCGACCGCCGATTCACGCCCGTGAAATGATCGATGAGCAAGTTGAAGACATGTTACAGCGTGGAGTGGTCGAGCCATCCAGTGGACCGTGGTCAGCGCCGGTAGTTCTGGTGAAAAAGAAGGACGGGAAAATGCGCTTCTGCGTTGACTACCGTGCTTTGAACAAGATCACAGAGAAGGATGCTTACCCGTTGCCGAGGATCGACGACTCTCTGGATTCTTTAGCAGGTGCAAGTTGGTGGAGTACCCTTGACTTAATGTCAGGGTACTGGCAAGTTGAAGTGTCCCCCGAAGATAGATGCAAGACAGCCTTTGCAACCAGGAAAGGTCTGTACCAGTTCCGTGTTATGCCGTTCGGGCTGTGCAATGCGCCCGGGACCTTTGAGCGGCTAATGGAAGCCATCCTAGCAGGACTCCATTATGATACGTGTCTCGTCTACCTTGACGATATCATCGTTTTTGGACGAACGTTTGACGAGATGATTCAGCGTCTGGATGGGGTCTTCGAGAAGTTGAAACAGCATGGTCTTAAGCTCAAGCCGTCCAAGTGCGTCATAGGGGCACGACAAGTCCTGTATCTGGGCCACGTAGTATCACAGAATGGGATAGGAACTGACCCACAGAAGATCCGTGCTGTACGAGACTGGTCTCCACCCGTTTCGCAGACCGAGGTTCGGAGCTTCCTGGGTCTCTGCAGCTACTATCGACGTTTCATCCGGGATTTTGCCACCATTGCAGCGCCGCTGCATACGTTAACTGAAAAGAAGACAGTCTTCATATGGGACAACACAGCGCAGCAAGCCTTCGACACCCTGAAAGACAAACTGACAACCGCGCCTGTGCTTGCTATGCCAGACTTTAAGCTCCCTTTCATTTTGGACACGGACGCGAGTAACTATGGCATCGGGGCCGTATTGTCGCAGGTGATAGATGGAGAAGAAAAGGTCGTGGCATACGCCAGTCGCGTGTTGTCGAAGGCCGAACGAGCCTACTGTGTGACGAGAAGAGAACTGCTGGCTGTTGTGCATTTCGTCAAATGTTTTCGACACTACCTGTTTGGGCGGAAGTTCCTGCTTCGCACCGATCACGGCTCGCTGAGATGGCTCATGCGGTTCAAGGAACCGGAAGGACAGCTGGCCCGTTGGATCCAGGCCCTTGGCGTCTACGATTTCAACATCGAGCATCGTCCGGGTCGAAAACATGGTAACGCCGACGCACTGAGTGCAGGCAGCCGCCCGTGTGATTGAGATGGTGTCGCCAACCGAAGGGTTCGGCCGAGCCCAGGCCGAAGATCCCGACCTACAACCTGTTCTCGATTGGGTGCGGCAAGGTAGCCGACCAAACCGAGAAGACGTCAGTCCGTACGGACTCGTCACGAAAAGCCTGTGGGGTGCCTTCGATATGTTGGAGATTTGCGATTCGCTGTTGGTTAGACGTTGGGTGGATGACCGTGGTAATGTCAAGCGACGACTGCTGGTTGTACCTCGTTCCTTGCGCCGTAAAGTATTAAGAGAGTGCCACGACGGTCCCACCGGTGGACATCTCGGAGTAAAGAAGACTTTAGCGAAGGTGAGGCAGGCCTATACCTGGCCTGGCCTGCAGACGGACATACGCCAATGGTGCCGAAGCTGCGATATATGTAACAGAAGAAAGCAGGCTGGACGCAAACCGCGAGGACCACACAGTGGACAGATGACTGGTTGTCCGGGAGAGAGGATTGCAGTCGACATCCTTGGGCCAATGCCCGAGACGGGCAGTGGAAACCAGTATATTGCGGTCATCGGAGACTATTTTACCCGTTGGGTCGAAGCCGTTACCATGCCCAACCAAGAAGCTACTACTGTTGCACAGGCTGTGGTGGAACACTATGTGACCAAGTTCGGTGTTCCAATGGCGATCCATTCGGACCAAGGCCGCCAGTTTGAGAGCCGAGTCTTCAAAGGGATGTGCCGAATTTTGGGGATGAGGAAGACAGGGACGACGCCATACCACCCCCAATCGAATGGCATGATTGAGCGGTTCAACAGAACATTAGCCCAAATGCTACATGCCAGTGTTGACCGTCATCCAAGCGACTGGGACTTGCATATACCGCTTGTAGTGATGTCCTATCGTGCTACAGCCCATGAGACGACAGGATTCTCGCCGAATATGATGGTGTTCGGGAGAGAAGTCTCTCTGCCATCTCACTTGGTACTGGGAGCTCCTCCACGTCAGCAAGTGGAACCTACGGAGTGGGTAGGAGAACTACGGGACGAGATGGACGAGATTCATCGTAACGCCCGAGAAGTGACTGGGAAGAGCCTGCGGCGCCAGAAGCGGGTATATGATAGCAAGGCCTTTCCGCAAAAGTACAAACCTGGAGACCAGGTTTACCTGTACATTTCTGCTCCCAGACGTGGAGAGAATCGAAAACTACGAGACCGCTGGGCAGGACCATACGTGATAAAGGAAGCTCTCACGGACGTGACCTACCGCATTGCAGATGAGGACGGAGGTCTCCAGGTTGTTCACCATGACAAGCTGAAGCCTTTCTATGCTCGTGAGATGTCCACCAGTGAGTCTGAAGAAACGTCTGGCGACGATGGAGATGTAGAATCAGATGATAGTGTCGGACATGGGGCTATCTTTCCTTACCCCATGGAACCATCGACTGTCGTCAGAACGCCGACTGTTGACCGGCGACCTCGATTGACCCGGGGCGGGCGTGAGATACGGCGACCACGGAGATTTGCCGATTTCGAGGTTGATTTGCAGTCTGCATCACCATTGGATCTCGACATGGAAGCTTTACCCCCGGCCGAGGCCGAGACAGAACCGCGGCGGACGACCCGAGGTCGAGTGATTAGACGCCCCGCGCGTTATCGGGATTAATGTAATTCGGCAGTGTTTGGTCAGTGCCGTGAAGCAGGGACCTGATGTCCCCTCCTTCAGTGACGACCCAGCAGACCGCTGGGAGGAACGTCTGATGTAATTCTACCGTATTGAAGCCTTTGTTATTATACTGTGGATTATCTACACTTTCGGATAAAAGACTGCGTGTTCGTTCTACTCACCGGTGATTGGTAGCTGTGCCGAGCTCCACGACGAGGGCGTCGTGTTTTCGAAGGCGTGGGTAGTGTGACGAAAATGCCCATGACCTGGAGAATGTTATTTTCGTTCTAATGCTGACAGTGTAAATAGCATTGTGAATGGACCGACAATGGTGGATATTCGACTTACCTGTATTAACTGTGCGCTGAAACTTTCAGCGAGGGAAGTGTAAATATCCCTGACACGCATCTTGCATCGAAACCGGGCGAGAGAAGTCGAACTCTGCTGATCTGACACGAAATCCAACACCGCCGGAGTCTATACTTTCGTTTTATGGGGGCTGCCATGTTTGGGCGCGCAAAGGATTATGGGAGCCAGAGCCTATATAAGACGCAGAGAAATGGACGTTCGGCATTCTGTCATAGACATTCGGCCAGTAAGCATCGTGCGGGAGAGCACAGCGACAGGATCGCCGCAAATGCGCCGAAAGGGCCGAAAGTGCCGAAAGTGCCGAATTGACTGCCGAAACAGCGCCGAACCATCCGCCGAAGGGTTGGAAAGCCGAGAGCCGAGCCATAGCTTAGGAATTATAGATACTAACACGCACAGTATCTGAGGACGAGAAGTCCACGGTGATTCGCACATCTGCAGTAGTGGTTATTCAGCATGCACGGCGCATGAAAGTCTAACTTCTAACTGTACTGTGCGAACGATATCTACGGGAAATACAGAGCACCAAATATCCCACACCTGCAGCCTATTTTCATACAAATGCCATTCAGTATGTATTAAACATTAAAGTCTGGTATTTTGTCCGCGGCTAACGTTTTGCTTCGGCAATAGGTGATTAACTGTTTATTAGCCAGTGGTATTCGTACATAGGAACAGGTTCAGTGTAGTCCTCTACCTGAGCACCGGGCCGAAGTACTTTGCCGCAGTCCTCGGTTAATAGCAAATCATCACCGCTAGCGTTGGCTATGTATTTTACATGATTACAAATACTTACTCACACACAGACACCAGATCATCGGCCTTCGGGACGAGATCTGCACATACAGCTCACACTAGCTCGCACTTCAACACAGACTAGCGTTCGAGGTTACGACCGAGAATTGCGTACGTCTAATTCACTCACTCACCTTACCCCCATGGGTCGTATACAGGCTTCGGCTAGATGCGATCAATAACACATACTTGCTTACATACAAGATCGTCGGCCTTAGGGACGGAATAGATCTAATCACACTCACCTACACTAGTTACTCACAGGCCTCGGCTAGGGATAACTGATAACACAAGCTTACATCCATTGTACATATTTACACTGCCGCAGGGCTCGAATTATGCTTTGCCGCAAGTCTTGAATACTATTACAAATCATTGATATTAATTGACATTACACTGTAAGGTAATAATACACCCCCCGAGACCAGGGCGTTATTACCACATATATATGCAGACAATCTGAGCCTATTAACTCGTCCTTGGGTCAACGCCGTGAGGGCCGAAGACGGGTCGCCGAATTCGGGCCGAGCCGAAGACGTGAAGTTTGCCGAGCCGAAGACGGGTCGCCGAATTCGGGCCGAGCCGAAGACGAGAAGTGTGCCGAGCCGAAGACGGGTCGCCGAATTCGGGCCGAGCCGAAGACGAGAAGTGTGCCGAGCCGAAGACGGGTCGCCGAATTCGGGCCGAGCCGAAGACGTGAAGTCTGCCGAGCCGAAGACGGGTCGCCGAATTCGGGCCGCCGAATTCGGGTCGCCGAAGACGTGAGGTCTGCCGAGCCGAAAGGGGCTGCCGCCGAAGACGCTGTGGTGTGCTGTACAGACCGACCCCGCCGAAGGGCTACTGCTAGGAGAGGCAGTGATACGGAGAGGATTCCAGAGACGATTAATAACGCTTAGATGAAATGGGCCGTGTAATCTTGACACGGTAGATGTTCCATACAGTCCGGGGCTACGCCTACGACCGGAGAGGAACCAGAGACGCCGTACCATACCACGACGAGAGCCAGTCTGGACGAGACTGGGCCGTGACGCGTCATAGATAGGGTCTCTTGTATATATTGTATATTATTAGTCTTTCTCTCTAAGATAAAGATACCACTTAACGATAACTACCTCTAGAGTAGGGATCTTTATTACAGGTATTGTGCGCGTACAGAGCTGTGTACATTGCAGAATACAATATTATTACTTTATTATTGCCTTGGTTGTTTCTACAGGTCCCCCCATCCTACCTCCTCGATCCAGACAAGGTGACAGGTTGAATCGGACCTTCCTCGTTGGCCAATTCCAGTCATACGAGACTGCGTTCACATCAGCCTGACAATTTGTCACAGGGGCCTGAGACCAGGCCGCCTCAAGTCTCGTGTACACCGCAAAGATAGACGTTTTCTGACCGCTCGAACGTCACATCATAATCCAGATATGTTTAGACTGTTTATACCTGAACCCAACTGCTACATATTGTTTTGCGTTTTCAAGAGTGTCGCCATTATTGTCAAGTATTGTAGATGTATATGTATATTGGGGCAGTGGTATCAGTTATCGCCGGGAGGAGTTGGGATGTGAATGTGGGTTTAATGAGGGTTGTATGGGTTTATGGCCTGTGACCTTGGATTGATCTTTGACCTCTGAACCTGTAGGTCACTTCAGGTCACGTGACTGACGGGTGGATGCAAACATGGGACTTGAAATCCAGTCAAATGTGTCTGGAGGGACCACACAGCGGCCAGCTGGGTCGTGCAAGATCTTGTCTCGATGGAGGAGTGGACTACGACTTGTGTGGTTCTGACTGAAAATGACGTCATGGTGCGCATGGGCAGCCGAGGAGTTGTATAGACGGATTGCATTTTAGCGCTGCACCGGGGTATCTTTGAGCGATTCAGAGGCCATTCTCTGTCCAAATATGTCCTAAAAGTGTCTTCTTCAAGCTCTCGGCATATAGACTGCGCTTGATATCGTTTTTACCAGAACTGATGTCATGGTGGGCATACGGGACTAATAGCGCAAGATGACAAGGAGTGTTTGAGCGATTTAGGTTTCTGATATGGCGTGCAGGATCTCGTCGTTAAGCCCTCGAAAAGTAGACTACCTCTGTTGTGGTATTGACCGGGAGTGACATCATCGTCGGGGATTAGTAGCGCAAGTTGGAATTTGAGAAGTGAGCAGTGGCGTGTTTGGGAGTCTGTAGGTTGTGGAGATAGAGGGTGGATCCCGAAGGGACAGTTGAGAGAAATGTCCGCATCAAAGGTGTGCAGGCTGTATTTCATACGTGGTCTGGATGGGTCGAGAAGACGAGGAGATCTAGAGTGTCGTCTTAAAGCTCTCGTAGTGTAGACTACGATTGACGTTTTGGACAAGAAGTGACGCCATCATGCGCCTGCGCTATCGATGAGCTGGATTTGTGCCAATACATGGGATATCACGTGATCATTGAGACCGATCAAACCTTCTGAGCTTTCTCACTAGGGCGCTGGGATTTACTTTTTATATAGTACTATGGGCCCTTCCATAATAGTCAGAATAGATTAAATTTTGTAATTGCAAACTCTATTATTTGAGTTATAAGATAATATTTAGTACTGGTACCTTGCCCCTTTCGTTTATCCTTCCAGAAGCTTCCGGTACCAGTTTCCAAATTAGTTCCATCCTCGTCTCCGATTTCGCCGTGTTGGTGCGCCTCCTTTTCAGCATTTACCATCAGTTGCAGGAAATCCTTGTGATCCTAAGAACATTATCGATTTTATTATTCAAAAACGTTCACTATAGATATCATATTAGTGTTCCGTGAAATGGAGCCAATATTATGGCTAGTACACGCTGTCATCAATCCACTTTCCCTGTAATTGATAGTAATTCACCGTAGGAAAGTTTCCAGTCAGTAAAATGTACAGTAACTATTGCAAAATAATATGTTATTTAATGTAAATTTACAGTAATTCACTGTAACTTTGCAATATTTACTGTAAATTTTGAAATAAAGTACTGGCTGTACTAAAACTACAGATAACTACAATAACATTTACAGTAAAAGTTTTCAGTTTGTTTGTGCATCGAATCATGTAAGATTAAGAACAGTGAATTCCACGAATATAAAAACATTTGTTTGAAAATGCATACGTCCTATTTCACTCCTACCTTTAATAGAGAGAAAAGAAAAGCCAAAATAATGCAATATACAGTATACAGTCAATATACAATTAATGTAACGCTGGCTGTCATAAATAGAGCCTAAAGGCCTTTTTATATATCGATGCGTGAGAATCATAAAAACGATTGCTTTTTGTCATGCCTGTTTTCAGCATACATTTGAACTTCACCATTGTTTTTGAGTAAAACCTAAAGAGTCGAGTGTTGTCTTTTTATTAAACTATTACCAGAAGCAATTAAACTAGAAGTCTTAATAACGCCATGGTATGGGTACAATTTAAAGGCCTACCCCCTGTATTAATCCTCGCAATACACATCTTCCATATTATTGCTTGCAAAAGTTAGTACAGCTGATGCAAAAAAGTCGTTGTTTCTGGTCAGGGTCACTGTGAAAAATTTGTATTGTTTCTTGAATTTCATGTGGAAACACTCAATACTGCTATCCATATAAGTCAGATTTTGTGTGATAAGGCTTATTAAACTTAATAGTTCGTTTATCATCACCGCCCGCCCCTGATTTAATTTTTTAATTTTTCTGCAGTGTCTAGGGCACGTTCTTTCAAGCAATGTATGCCGGTGAGCATGTAATTCCCGCCAGAATTCAGATTCGCAAGATGATTCGTTAATAAATGAAAGCTCATGTGAAACACGGGAGAAGAGCATTTCCCCGAACACATGTGTAACACATAAATTGCTACTCACAGGGTTTAGATCTCCCTAAAATGGGCACACCCTCTATTAGGTGTGGCAGTGTTTTTTAAGAATGGGACAGAGGGTGGGGCATATACCCATGGAGGATGAACAATCGCGAATCATCCCTGGTAGTAGCGACTCTGAGAAGGGATTTCTTTGCTAATGGGCGAAACCCAGTGTGAGGCAGAACAAAACTTAATTTTGTGTTTCACGGACCCGCCGACATTGAAAAATTGAATATCAGAATAAAAATAAAATTTCAAATTGCCCCTTTTATTTCTCTACGAAAGTTGGAACATTAAGATTTCAACCTTTTTTCATTCCTGATTCATTGTATGAAATAGGCTGTTGTATTCTATCAGAAACAATGCCGGCAAATAAAAATGGCAGACAACTGGAAGTCAGCGAATTGTTGTTGTTGTAAAATGCTGCTAATAGTGAGTGAATAGAATTTAACGTCGCTTTCAACCATATTTCAGCTATATCGCGACGAACCAACTAAGCAACACCCAGCCAAGAGAAGTTGCGTTCCTGTTACTTCAAAGAAGACATCTTTGAAGCAGCATGGAAACAGATAACCTACATAAACCCTATAAAACACTGAAGATAGCACACAAGACACAGACAGGTCGCTTACATGGTTCAATAAAGGCAAGTGATATTACAGTGCTAAACATCACATTATGAAAGTCCTGTTCCTCTCAACAAAATGCATTGAAGCAATGCTGCTAATAGTACTTAGGCAACAACGACATTCAACTTAAATCGGGAACCTTCACTGACTGTGTGATCTATCACTGTGACATGGTACCCATATTCTGACAGTGACGTGGTATGTCAAAGCTTGGAAATGGTGGATGTTACACCAGTTCAGCCGATATGTCATGGTTTAAGATACTGTTGAAGCATGAGGCTGTTGCAACACACGCGAACAACCACAATGTTTATGATAAGAATGTTAGATTTTAAGTGTTTGTTGACAGTTAAAAGTATGTGACTTAATATACAGTTTTTGAAGTCAGACATGTTCATGCACTTCAGGTCCATCATCAGTTGCATATGTGGCATTAGTTTAGAAAGCCAAGCTATATTTCATGTTATATCATAATATACATTGAAAAAATAGGTTTAGTCAACTGGGATAGGGTTCTAGTCAGTCACCAATTGCACATGTATTATGAATTTGGAGAGCCTATCTTAACTTCTTTAAAAATTACTGTTAATGTTACATTTAACCTTGATAAAACAGGTGAAGTCATTTCCATAAGGCTTCTGATCCATCACCATCTGCATATGTGGTATGACCAGAAAGATGAACAGACAGATAGAGAGACAGATGACATGGACAATTCAGTTCCATTTGAGGCATCATTCCATATTATCTTCAAAGTCTAAATATTCTGTCAAAATGCACCAGAACCATTTTACTTAAATTATATTTAAAAATTTCCCAGGTAAGATGTGCCATATAGCAGGAATGTAGAAGTTCCACTTCAAAAATCTTTCCAATTTTTCAGTCTAAAAATAGTTAACAGTTGTATAACTATGCTGTCAAAATGCAATAGTACATGTATGTGCCATTTCATCTCTCAAGTTTCAAGCAAATTCTGGGGATCTTCACATGAACAAAAAACAAATAAACATTAACTAAGTTATAATTTGTGATTTTACTGATTGAAAATTGGCCAGAATGCTTCTTCGGCCAGAATGCTTCTTCGGACATCTGGAAGCCAAGGGCTTCAAAGTCACTGGGGACTAAACAAGTGTTATTGGGATAACCATACCGCTGTTCAAACAGGATCAGATTATTATTATCAGTATTGGAGAGAGAAGTAGCACTGATTCTGTTTACTTTGTTGACACAAGCACTAGTTCCCTCATGTTAAGTGCATTATACAATAAGTCAACCACTTCAGATTTATCACTTGAATGCACACCATACAGGCATACACTATGTAGGCTTAGCTGATAGTGTAGGCCTGCAATTTAAAGGAGAATATCAGTGTTACAGTATGTCAATTTGATCAAAATGTCATGATTTCAAGCTGTCTTAAATCCTTGCAATTCTTCAAACAGTATCACACTAGAGTGATGGCAGATTATTTTCTCTGACCGCAATTTGTGTGTAAGCAGGGTCTGATTTAACCTAGACTTATTTATATTTAGCTATAAAAACCCCCACTGCCACATATATGCCAGTGCTAGCAGCACCAATGTCATTTCAATCCATTATTAAACTATAATGTTAATTAAACTATGAATTGTAAAAAAGATTGCATTATGAAATATAAAGAAATCATTATGTTGATGGGTCACGAAATCCATATGGGGGTCAATTCTTGAAAGTCCTTTGTCTGTCTAACAAGATTACAATAATAAACTTCATGAAGAGCCAATAAATTGTGCTACATAAGTCTACTGTCTTTAGTGCTACCCAATGATGAACAAATATCACGAAGCTACATGATGAAGCAAAATCCACAGATCTGGCATGGGAATGTAGATATTGGGATAAGTCCTGAGAATTTCACGTATAAAAAAATGGTCATTTGGCTTACAAGGGATGTGAATTATAACATTGAGAATGTTATATTTATGTTAGGCAAATTAGAATTACTTTCTCCTGATGTAGAAGTAAATTTTCATTTTTGTGAAAAAAAAATCTTATTTTGAGATGCAAAAACGTGCCTTCGTGATTTCGTCAACACCACCAGAATCTTGTCAGTCCTTTGCCTGTCTTGCAAGATCATTATACCCAAATTTCATGGAAATCAAACAAGTTGTTTAGAAGATATCATGTTACAGATGTTTACCTGAATTACAGTCTATAGTGCCACCTAGTGATGACCAAATACCACGAAAAACAAGCAGGTGAAATCTAAATTTGAATGGCAGTTTAGTTCACACCGAAAGGGAATTATCATGTCAGCAATCCTATATTTATGCTTGGCAGCCTAGAATAGAACAGGTTTTAAATATTTCTCGACGCGAATTGGTAAATTTTCATTTCACGAAAAACTTTTTTTGAGACGCAAAAAACTTGTCTTTAAAGTTATGCCAGCTACACCAAAACCTTTTCAGCACATTGCCTATCCTTCGAGACCATTGTAATAAAATTTGAAAGAAATCAGACAAGCCGTTCAGACGAAATCATCACAGAAAGGTTCAACTACGCTCTGAATACAACGCCACCTAGTGGTGAGCAGCAGCTATCAAAACACAGCCAGACAAATTTCCTAGGCCTAAGGAGATAGCACACAAAGTCTGACCCGAAAATATTAACGGTTGCAGAGATATTCACGTTTAAAGTCGCGGCGGCGGCGGATCCGGCGGAGTCGTTTCTCATGAAAACATAAGAGCATCCACTTCGTGGAAATGCTCTAATAAGTAGAATCTGACCTTGATTCAAATGTACTATGTCTACGCTTGTTACAAGTTTACTCATTAGTCAAATTTAATATTTGTGACACGACATCGAGTTATTCACAACGTACGACTAAATGAATTTGTACCATAGTATATATTATTTACAGGCACCCAATGAATAAGGCGATTGGCGATTATATACCATGGTACAAAATAATTATAGGATGCCTGTAAATATTTTATGCCATGGTAAATATTATATATAGGCATCCTATAAATACAAATTTTGGTAGGCTTGGCGATTTTATACCATGGTACAAAATCTTTACCGGCATCCTATAATTATTTTGTATCATAGTATAAAATACTGAATTATGGCAGGGATGACCAACCATAAATGGTCATTGGTGGCATAGCCTCAGCCATGCCAGCTGAAAGTCCTATTTGGCTTATACAGTTCTCTGATTGATTCATTAACTTTGTACCCCACAAACAGTGGTGATACACACAGTGAAGATAATAAGATCCGTGCCTTGGCTGGTATACAAAGTACTACAGCTAAGGCACGTAGCATATGGCTTTGTCTGCATTGTTGGGTACTTCTTCATTACTTCCCTATGAAAAGTATTTTGACCGTAGGTTTGAGAAATTCACGTGAGAATTTAAACTGTTATGTACTTTAATGCAATCCCATCTACAAATTTCAACTATTCAGCACTGCGATCATCATGTTCACTTTTCCAGTTGACTAACAAAACATCATATTTTTTTAAGATTACATGATCACATAACATATTTGTTAAAAATGACAAGCCGAGGCAATTCCTACTATGCTACTAAGAGCTGATAATATACACGTACACCACATAATAACTTTTTCATTTCTGAATTTTCCATTGGGGACTTCAAATGAAGTACATGATACTTACATTGTCTACAGAGTGAATATGGCTCATTGATAAGGATTCCTGGCTATACAGTTTTGGTATATTAGTGAGAATGTTTACAAATATATTCCTTGCTGTCGTGTTTGTTTGACTAGTATGAGACAGCCTTAGTTTATCATCATGATTGACATTCAAAGTTCTTTATAGAAGAGGGCTGCTTACAGGATTCCGTTATGACACTTGATCAAGCTGTTGGTAATTAACTCTTTGTCCCAGTGCGAATTAATGACAAAGAAATTGGTAACCAATATTATTCTGAGTATCTTAAAGTATTTCCTGTTAAAACCTGTGCAGCTCAACTCATTCTCATGATGAAGGCCAACAAGTGTATATATATGAGGTTGTTGGAAGTCCATACAGATCTGGGTGACCATCATTGCATTTAAAACTAAACTGGGTCAGCAAAACAGCTGTCCTGGATAGCTACATGTACCCACAGTTCACTGTATGCAGAAAACCACTGGCTTAGCGGTGTTACATTGCCGTAAGTAGGGGAATATTCAAATTAATTTGCCCAAATTAGTGTTTAAACAAAGGGAAAGCAATGAAATGAGGAAAGCGAGAGGTAATTCGAAATGCAGCTAGAAACAAGAGTATACTGAACTCCCAAAAATGCATAAATCACCATACAGATCTAGATTCATAGCTGGTTCTAGAAGCTGCACCACCAAGCTTCTTTCAACACTGTTGAGGAGGTCCAGAAAATATGATCACAACTTCGACATCGTAAACTATCCCTTTCTGGACAGCAATGTTCCATGCAGTGGGACCTCCATATGGCGTGTACATATCTCGCCTAGTAGCATTTGCTGGATCCTGTGTTAAATGTGACGATTTTAAGCAACGTCACAAAACATTCCTGCAGAAACTTATAAAACAGGGCTATACCACCAAGCGTCTCCACTCAAAGTTTTTTTTTATTTCGCGATACATATCGCATGCTGATAGCAAAATACGAGCGTAGGGTGCAAGATCTATGGCGTTACATTTCGTAACTTGTGCATATAATTCCGCTTAACCCGGGGCTAGGAGTCGTATGAACCTATGTACTTCAAAATCCTCATGGCGTTCATATGAACAGGCACAATCAAAGCGTGACTCAAATACATCATTCTCTAGATGACGACTGCTATACGGATTTGTTATTTTTGGAACATCATGATGTCTTGCCGGCATCACTGAAAACTGTTGACGGCTTCTCTCTCGCGGGAAACTAGCCTATGTTTATGTATACTATGACTATTCTTTTATATTTGGTGCTAATGCTGTTATATGAAATATGGAATATGTCTTTGGATTTTGGACGCGGAGATATGGACGACGTTTGAACACTGAATGACGGACCAGACGCTTGTAATTCGATAGTGGTTCGTCAGCTTGGGTAGTGAATATCTGCTTCGTCCTGATGAACCAGTTATAAAACTATCTCTTATCCACTGTCGGTTAGTTAATCCTGACCAGTAGACTTAGTTAAATCTTAAAAGTGCCACCCATTGTTATCAAGTGATGTGATCTGGTGAGGACCGGTGTGCCCAAAGTGATACGCCGTACCTTCGAAGGAAATTGAAGACATGGACGACCCTTAATATGGCGATGTTTGCTGAGAGGGACGTTGCGATGTGAAGGGCTTCTACAATGCGCTACTTACCGCGGGCTGTTTACGTCTGTCAGTCAGCACCCGTTTTGTAACATCAGAGAAGAAATCTACCGCCTTTTGGGGAAATACATTGAAGCCCAGTATACGCAACAACGGCACGAGGAATGGGAAGAAAACTGTAATACAACACACAAAAGGATAATGTTTTAAAGTACCCATTTTAAATAGTCGCCCACTTTGGAGTGTGTCAAAAATCAATTGTCAATTCTGGATAAGTTGTTATGTGTTATAAACCTATTTTACTGCAAATATTTCAATAGAATTGGGTACAAGTTCTTGCAATTTACTTTCTCCTAGTTACAATAAATGAAATCACAACAACAAAAAATAGCCCAATGGGCTCCAATACCCATCGGTTATCAGTTATTGTCTTAACTCAGCAATTATGCATTGCATAAAGTGTATTTTTAGAAAATGATAACATCATGTAGGTTAATAAAAATGTGATCTTGCTGGGTTGACTGTATTTCTCTCATCTTAGAAATACATCAAGCATGAACAAATTCTTAGCTCTAAATATACATGTACGCTTCTATATAGCTTATAATCAAATCAAGTAATTAGATCTTGGATATACAGATCAAGGTCAGCCATCTTCAACAATTTTTCGGGGGGGGGCGGTGATTTAGCTTAATATCACACTCAAGGTTGTTTCACTCATATGGTGACAGTCAGTTGGGTTGGTGGAGGAAGCCGGGGTACCGGAGAGAACCACCGCCCGTCTGCAAGTAACAGACAAACTTCAACACATGGACCAGCTGGGCTCGAACCCGTGTCGGTTCAGAGGTGTGAGACTAGCGGTCACCAGCGAAGCGCCTTTCACTACTCGACCACCAAGGGCCCTCGAATGGTCTATTCTACCTTAATTGCATGTGGAACAGGAATTTGGAGAATTTAGACTTGACATAGAATTTGACCTTCAGAAAATAGATCAAGGTAAAGATATTCAATGGACTCCAAGTCCCGGCATATGTGGTATAAATTTGGAAAGCCTAGCTATATTTCTTCATGTTATATCTTAATAAACAGTATATGACATTGAAAAAAAGATCAAGGTCAGTCATCTTTAGGACACTTCTGGACCATCGCCAGATGTATACATAGTATTAATTTGGAAAACCTAGCTATATTTCTTCATGTTATATCTTAATAAACAGCATTTGACCTTGAAAAAATAAGTCAAGGTCAGTCATCTTCAAAGCACCTCTGAACCATCGCCAGATGTATACATAATATTAATTTGGAGAGCCTAGCTATATTTCTCCATGTTATACCATGATAAACAGTATTTGACCTTGAAAAAATAGGTCAAGGTCAGTTAACTGGGATAGGCTTCTAATCATTCAGCAGTTGCATATGTAATATGAATTTGAAGACTAGCTTTAATATAGCAAATATTAGAATTTGACCTTGATGAAATAGGTCAAGGTCGGTCATTTTCAATAGGCTTCTGACCCTTCACCAGATGCATACATGGTATGAATTTACAATGCCTGGCTATTATCCTTCTTGAGATATCGTGTCCACAAGAAAGATGGACAGACGCCTCGACAGAAAGACGGACGGACAGACAGACGGACAGAGAGACGACGCCGACGACGACAATACCCTTCGGGCAAAATTTGGTGAAAATGGCTTAATGAACCAAACTTGATATATATATATGGTATATAATACTATGTATAATATGGAGTGGAAACATGCGTACCGATATATATATTTCAGTCAATCGTAACTACATATAGCTTGCTGTTTGTTTGCAGTTCGTATACATATACGATAGGCGCATATATATACATACAGGGGTAAAAGCGTTCGGTGTCCGGTTATTTTCGTTTAGTTTGACCTAACGAAACGCGAACGGAACGAAATGTAAACGCGTTTCAAACGCTTACCAAACGATTATAGTAAACGAAACGCTTTCAATATCGCTTAATTTTTATTTTATCAAAACGCGTTTCCCTCGTCAAACGCGTTTGCTCTGATCGAAACGCGTTTATAAACGCGTTTGTGAATGCGTTTTATAAACGCGTTTCGAACGGGTTTCTCTTTTCGTTCGACTTTGTGCAAACTTGTGTTTTTATTTTGCAAACCAGGCCAGGAAGTCCACGTGTCGGGGCTTTCCCCAGCCGCTATTATAATCCCTGTGCTATAAATGTATGTGGCATAGCCTTTAATATACAAGGGTAAACACGTTCTGTGTCCGGTAATTCGTTTCGTTTATATATTGCGCTAAGATTAAATATTTTCGTTCACCAAGCGAAACAATATATGTCTTCCCGTACCAAGCGAAATGATTAGTCAGGCATGTTATACTGAGTCGAAAAAGCGTTTCGCCTGACCTTGACTCCATGCAGCTTTTGACCGACACTCAGTCGCCGAACCGTTGTACAAAGATAGAAATACAGACCAAATAATATTCTCGCCCGACGAAGCAACCGTGGTGTGGACGGTAATGCTTATTTAACAACAACAACAACAACAATAAAACGCGTTACGAAACGCGTTTTCAAAACGCGTTTCAAACGCGAGCTTAAATCTTTTCGTTCACCAAGCGAAGAAATATTTGTCTTCCCGTACCAAGCGAAATGATTAGTCAGGCGTGTGATACCGAACCGAAAAAGCATTTCGCCTGACCTTGACTCCATGCGGGTTTTGATCAACACTCAGTCGCCGAACCATTGCACAAATAAAAAAACCCAGACCAAATAGTATTCTCGCCCGACGAAGCAACCGTGGTGTGGACGGTGATGCTTATTTAACAACAACAACAATAAAACGCGTTCCGAAACGCGTTTCCAAAACGCGTTTCAAAACGCGTTTCAAACGCGTTCATAAACGCGTTCGTGAAACGCGTTTTAAGCGAAACGAAACGAAAGATAAATGAACATACCGATGATCAAACGTGTTTGCGAGGTATAAACGCGTTCTTTGAGAAGCAAACGAAACGAATACAAAACGCGTTTAGAACGCTATTGAAACGCGTTTCAAACGATAATAGAACGATAATATACGTGAAAAACTGGACACCGAACGCTTTTACCCCTGTACACGAATAATACACGTGGTATCATCAATACAATTAATAGAACTGTAGAATGTGCATGGAGTAAGTGGCATCAACAAAATCTGGCAGATTTTTTAATAAATATGCGCACTTGCTTAAAGACAATTTCGTTTTTCTTATTATCTAGGCTGCGATTGCCAAACAGAATACGAGCCAGAGAAATTTGAAGAGAATCGACAAGAGAATTAAATAATTCCTTTCTTATATTGTCGTATCGTTTACAACAAAAGAAATAATGATTTCAATCTTCAGTTTGCATATCAAATATGCAGAACGGTCTAACCACCAAGCCACATCGGTTCAGATCCGCATTCACACCGCTGCAAACATCTCGGAGTCTGGCATGTAATATTTTCTGTCGCCTGAATGGTAATATATTGAAACAATAGGATTTTGACTGTTATATCAGACATGAACGATGCATTGGACTCTGATGTATGGATTAAGCTTATTATGAATAATTCTGAATAAGTTTTCTTGTTTGCTGGTTATATAACGAACTGAACTCTCTACAAAATGACTACCATTACTTCGTGACATTGAAAATATATCGCGCTTGTAATAACTTCGTAATTCTCTCCTTATAACCCTACAGTACTGCTGTTTCGTGTACAAGGGCTCAGTAACATAGGGGGACGTCAATATAATCGTGTTCACTGACACAAAGGTAAATAAAGGCGTGTACGGTCATAGAGGTGTGTGCGGTTGATCATTCGGTAATTTCACTGGACATATAAGCGACACACCCACGGACCAAAGTATAGTAACATATTAATGGCATTTCACCTACCCCCTTAATTTGAGTAGCGTAACAAAATTAATGGCCATTAATGAATTTAATAGGCAGTTATATTTCATTCGGCTTAAATTAATGACATTTTAATTCTGGAAATCTGTATTAACCCCATTAATTTGTCAAGTTAATGTCTTTTTAATGGCATTAAGAATTTTCCATTAATAAATTGCAACACAAATTATTGACAATATTAAAGGGATTTTCATGAATAACGCCTTTTTTCGCGATATTTTAATGGGGGTTTAATTTTGATTTTAATCTATTATCATAATTCGTCAGCAAATATTAGCCCTGTTTGCCTTTTTGTTTACTTGATTCTGCTTATATCATGTTTTATAACATTTAATTTTGATTTTAATTTATTATCATAATTCGTCAGCAAATAGTAGCCCCAGTTTGCCTTTTTGTTTACATAAGATTCTACATTCAGTAGCCAATCGTCATAAACACACAAGCTAGAGGTCAATAGTTCTACATGATACAGGTATGGTGTGTGTAATATTCCAGGAGTTTAGTGTCCTTCTCATTTCATGTTTATTATGGTTAAGTGTCCGTCTTATAGTTGCAAATGTAGAAAAAAGTTCCAGCTGGGTTAAAAGGCACTCGACCCGGTCTCGGATAATGTAGGACATTATTATCCCTCAACCTAAATCGTAGCATTTCCATTGGTCAGTTTACTAGGGTGTAAAAATCCGTACACCCGGATCTTTCGATGTCAGCGCCCGACCGGTGTGACCAATCACCTTAATGCGGTATACTGATCCATGTTGGACGGCGTGCCCGAACCGTCCCTCTAACGGAAGGGCTCCCAGGGGATAAAAATTCACGATTCACGTGCGAAAGCAGACATGGTGGATCTCCACTTCAAGACTTCCAACTTAAATTTTCCACTATTTCTGGCGTGAGATACCATGATATTGACCAGAATACCATCATAATCTGAGTATTCTACTTCTCGCAGGTCGAGAATATAAATATAACGAACATGAAACGTTTTCTGGCCACGCGAAAATTAAGCATAATCGCTACCGAACCAGGGTCGGCGAGTTGTGCGCTTTCAAAGATCATTTCACGAAATCAACAAACAATATTATACACAACCGTTGATATTTGATGAAAGGAAGACTTGCTGCATCACGTTCAATCAATCTTTTAGACACACATACCTTGTAAATGGTTATATTTAGGGTCAAAATTGAACACTGTCACAGCTCGGCGTCCGTGTTGCGGGTCTACATTACTCGCGTAGACAACGCGTTTTGTCAAAATGGAGACCGGTTTCGTAAATGGACAGACACATATATGCTGAATTTCCGTGGTAAAGTTTCAGAAAATTTGCCTTTTTAACTCTATAATTCGATATGTTAATTAAAAAATGCTTTCGGGATAATAAATTCGTTATTCAGGTTTTTCCCAGGGTGTATGAAAAGTTATGACCCTCCCTGAAACTCATACACCCTTCGGCTGACGCCTCAGGGTGTATGAGTTTCAGGGAGGGTCATAACTTTTCATACACCCTGGGAAAAACCTGAATAACTAATATTAGTACCTCGTGCCACACTGCTAGGAATCCATGTTGGCATCTATCTTGAAAGCACAGTATCACGCCGAAACTCGGAACAGCGCATGTCAGCTGTATGATTTCCGTTACCATGGAGAACAGCTCAAGAAGAAAAACCAGGAGAAACACCTCAAATTAGAAGAGAACCTTCGCTGGTAGAATCAGGGGAATATCCATTTCATTTGGATATATATTTTATGTCCTGATAAGAGAGAAATACACCGAGGACTATGTGAGCGGAAACACATCCTATAGCATGTGATGTGCCTCACGTGCGGCGGATCACGGTTCACAACTGAGAGCTGTAAAATCCTTACACCATTAATGCGCGAGGTTCTATGACTTCGATGGAATCGGCCAAGCAGTCGCGAATGGGTCAGAAGGTAGGGCCACCGGAGATTCTTTGCCTTCACACCGGCTAAACATCGTCACAGAAATGTCTAATGTAACACTGACTGCTGCATGCGCATTCAAAGGATAAGGCAGTCTAATACTCTGGAATTAAATGAATTATGCAGCGGGTAGCCGGTTTTGCTATTAATTCCTGTCCGAAGAAGCTCAATAGGTGATTCAAAATATATTTTATGGACTTTTAAATTGTAACAATTTTTTTCACAATCAAATGACTATATTGCATTGCAAAAACATTGAAATGTTGACGGAGTTAACATTCCACGGAGGGGTTGTTGTGGGCCTAATCGTGTATTTGCGCCTAATCGTGTCAGCGCCAAGTCGTGTAAAAATATTGCGCCTAATAACGTGTTGCGCCTAACCGTGTAGGAAATTTGCGCTTAATTGTGGAACTGCGCCTAATCGTGTACGAAATTTGCGCTTAATTGTGGAACTGCACCTAATCGTGTATGGAATTTGCGCCTATTTGTGTAAATGCGCCTAATCATGTAACTGCTCCTAATCATTTGAACCATCTTGCGCCTAATTCTGCGTTGCGCCTAATCGTGTAGAAAAATTGCTCCTAATTGTTGAACTGCGCATATTCGTGTGAGAAATGTGCGTCTAATCGTGGAAACGCGCTTGTTCGTGGAAACCATTTTGCGCCTAATTATGCGTTGCACCTAATCGTGTAGAAAATTTGCGTCTAACTGTGGAAATGCGCCTAATTGCGTATAGAGACTGCGCCTAAACGTGCACAACGTGAAGACATAAGTAGCATGTAAAGGACGGATAAAGACAACTTGACCTTCTTTCGTCATTTTTGTGGAGGTCACGGGGAGATCACGTGATCAAGAGGTCAAGGTCACTATAGTTCCGGGACTTCCGGTCACGTGACCTTTGGGGCATGTATTCCTCCGCGGTGATGCGGTCTGGCGGTGATGCGGTCGCGGGGGAAAAGCCTCGGCGGACAGAATGTAGTCCCAAATACGCGGGAGCCGGGGGAAATTCTCCGGCAATCTTCGCCAATCTTCAGGACATTTTGGGGACGAGAGGGGCCCCTAGTCAACCGATTGAGTCGAGTGAGGTGTCAAGTGGAGCGCTCGTCCAGGGCGATCAAGTCATGGGTGGGTGCATGTAAATTGAGAATTTGTCCCAAAAATATGAAAAGCGGAACACGGACTTTACCCCTAAAATAGGGGAAAAAATCCTATCAACAAGGTTCAAAAGGGGTAATATCGGTCTCCGGCTTATCGGGCCTGCCTATCAAGTCATGGGTGGGTGTATGTAAAATGAGGGGACTTTACCTCAACAATAGGAGAATGATACGAACATTTGCATCTATAGGGGAAAATGATTGTATGGAGTATGGAGGTGGTCATTTTTTGTGGATTTTACTATGGATTATGGGGTCTTGTTTTCTTCGTCTCACCACGCAAAACACGACTGGAATGGTCTCGGAGCTAAGCGGTGAAATTTTTCGAAAAATCCCGGTACCGGGTAGGTCTGTATATAGGCCCATACTGGCTCAGTGGATAGGTACATACTGGGAAAGTTACTCCTGGACATTGCGATATGGGTTGTGGGATCTTGTTCGTAGAACACGATGGGCGGGGTCCCGAATTTTTCAAAAAGTTCACGGAGGTCTGGATAGGCCCATAGGCCTACTGGCTCAGTGGAAAGGTCCATACTAGGAAATTCACATATGTTCATTGCGATATGGGTTGTGGAATCTTGTTTTTCACGACCCACCACGTAGAACACGATGGGAGGGGTCTCGAAAATAAGCGGTGATTTTTTTTTGGTGAAAAGTCCAGGTACCGGTTAGGTCTGTATATTGGCCCATACTAGCTCAGTGGATGGGTCCATACTGGGAAATTTAGTCCTGGACACTGCGATATGGGTTGTGGTATCTTGTTTTTCACGTCCCGTCACGTTTTGTGGGGTGGAGTCAGAATGGCGTGCTTTTTATTGCAAGTCGCGTCAATCTGCGCATGCGCAGTTGGGTGTAGTAAGTAAAGTGGTCAATTTGGGGGTGCGTGGGGGAGTGTTTGGGGTAGAGAGGGACCATCCTTGGTCCGAATGCCCCATGTGGGGTTTCATTTTGTAGCTCTCGGGGTGTACACCCGGACCAGAGGCATGTCCACGTCATCTGTGACGTTATTGATGACGTCATCAGTAGAAGTAGTAGCGAAAGCGGGCATTTTGGGGGTGTGAAAGAAGGTGTTTGGGGTAGAGAAAGACCATCCTAGGTCCGAATGCGTCGTGTGGGGTGTCATTTTGTAGCTCTCGGTACGTAGACCACCATTTGAAGCATGTACGCGTCATCTGTGACGTCATGGTTGGCGTCACCAGTAGAAGTATTAGCGAAAGCGGGCATTTTGGGGTGTGTAGGAAAGCGTTTGGAGTAGAGATGGACCATCCCTGGTCCGAATGCGTCAAGTGAGGCGTCACCTTGTATCAACGCCTGCCAACGCCAACCTTATCGCTTCAACGCCCAGGTGAATTAGCGTTAGCCCTGAAGCTCTGATTTTCTAGATAGTCCATGAAATTGACACTAATTCATCGAAATGCGGTGACACCCGTCAACGCCTCTCGTTACGCCTTAATCCTATCTGGCCTGGGCTCAGTTTTTGAGACCTGTCGTGGCCTGGGGTGGGGGATCGAAATGGACCCCCTAATTATTTTTCTTATCCCTTGAGCTAGGGAGCTGAAACTTACAACACTATACCCTTGGGTCAAGCTCTAGCAGAAAATATAAAAAAATCCAAGATGGCCGCTTTAATGACGTCACAGTGACGTCATTTTCAAAAACGCCATTTTTGGTCCATTTTTCGGTCAGATTTTCCGAATTTTTTATTTATGCAATTTCTCCGCAAACACAGTTTGATAAATTAGTAAATACTCAAAATGTGAAATAAAACAGTTTTTGCCCACTTTTCATCCCAGAAAAGCAGAAATTTTGAAGAAATATGACAAAAACATCACTTTTCTGGGACCCCACATGGCCGCCATGTTGAATTTACGCATGATCCTTTCCTCGGGGATCATCCAAATAGGCTCAAAATGACCCAATATGATAAACTATAAAGTCACGAAGTTTCAGCTCTCTATTTTTTGTCGTTCCGGATATAGCGCAGAAAGTTTGGTAGGGCGGTGATTTCGCCCCCCTCCCCACCCCAGGCCAGACAGGGTTAACGCCCATGATGTAGACCGGTGAGAGAACAACAACAACAACAACAAGGATGACAGGCCAATCATTTTATTATCCCCTCCAGTACATCAACCCCAAGCTGGGTGAGCTGCGTTGGGTGTGTTTACAATACAAGTAGCCTCTTGTCCAATCAGAGGCCGCCATTTCAGAAAGTTCCATCTTCGGCCATGTTCGCTCTGATCCGTTTGTTCTAATCGTCGTCGGGCAGGCCAGGATACCGTTGAGGAAACATATCCTCAAATAGTTGTTTGCGCATTCTGAGTATCTATCAGTGCATGGGTGAATACATTCATCCGATGAGGTGGTCGGTCAGCTTGGTAACGAAAAACGTGACATTGGTCACCCTATCTACGACACATTCGGTTTAGGGGCGTTGTTGTTGGGCCCATTCCAACACATCCAATTGGTCCACCTGGTCCAGCACGGGCTCTAGCGACGCCCTATCCGTGATGGTAAACTGTTGGTCAAATACCCGGATGTTACTGCTCGGGTAAAACTATCGGACTTGGTCTGTCTCCTTATGCTGCAGCACATAATCAAACGCCAGATTCAACTTTAAGGCCGTAGTTTGATTGTTGAAGATGGCAGCTACGTACTTGAAGAGCCGAGACAGGGCCTCTAACCGGAAATTGTAGATGTCTAGTAGCAGGCGATGACGGTGGAAACATCGTCGGATCATGAACCAATAGTCCCTGTAGATGTCACTTAATGGATGGGCGTCCGGTAAGAGTTCACTGAGGGCATTCCTGGATCTTTCTGGAAATGCTCGATGTCGTCAGGCGTAGGTGGAACAGTATCACCGGTGTCCGGCTGGATATCTAAGCCCTCTTCGATTGTAGACACAAGCAAACTGGACATGGGCTCGGTGCTCGGCAAGTGTTGGGTGGGTGGTCTCTCCATACGTTTCATCTCCCTGGGATCCTCTTCAGTGGGACTGAGCTTCCTGGGCTCCTCTTCAGTGGAAAATGGTCGCCCATGCCGTTGTGACGGACCATGAATCAAACGCTGATGCCGTCTTAACTGATTGAGCCGTTTGAAGAGTTGACCACATTCATTACGTTGTTCCGTCGCGCCCTCGTGGAGTGAGCGTTCGTGGCGCCGTAAAGCATCTTCCCGATTAAATGATCGTGCGCAGGTTATACAAGTATACCGTGCGCCCTTGTGGATGGAGGACTCGTGCCGTCGCAAATCTTCTGGGCGACTAAATGGTTTCAGGCAGATCGAAGAAAAGAACATGTCGGCTGCGTATCAGAAAATGCTGAACATTCCAACCTACCGCCTCTTTTATAAGCCCGCAGCCCTCAAGAACTCTCCTACGTTGTTCTTCCCGACAATCAGCGCATCGCTGCCCTGTACACTCGGGTGCGCACTTGAGACATGTCTAGCATTGCGTTATACAATATATGTCCTGTATTATACAATATCTGCCCTGTATTATACCATATTTGCACTCTATTATACCATATCTGTGCTGTATTATACCATATCTGTGCTGTATTATACAATATCTGTCCTGTATTATACCATATCTTTGCTGTATTATACAATATATGTCCTGTATTATACCATATCTGTCCAGTATTATACAACCTGTCCTGTGTTATTCAATATCTGTCCTGTATTATACAATATTTGTCCTGTATTATACAATATATGTCCTTATTATACTATATCTGTGTTGTATTATACCATATCTGTAATATATTATACAATATCTGTCCTGTATTATACAATATCTGTCCAGTATTATACCAAATCTGTGCTGTATTATACCTTATCTGTCCTGTATTATACCATATCTGTCCAGTATTATACAATATCTGTCCTGTATTATACAATATCTGTCCAGTATTATACCAAATATGTGCTGTATTATACCTTATCTGTGCTGTATTATATCATATGTCCTGTATTGTACCATATATATCCTGTACTATACAATATATGTTCTGTATTATAAAATATTTGTCCTCTATTATACCATATCTGTCACGCATTATACCATATCTTTCCTGTATTATACCACATCTGTCCTGCATTATACTAAATCTGTGCTGTATTATACAATATTTGTCCTCTGTTATACCATATCTCTCATGCATTATGTCCTGTCCTGTAACACCGGTGATACTGTTCCACATACGCCTGACGACATCGAGTATTTCCAGGGAGATCCAGTGGATGCTCCCAGTGATCTCTTCCCTGACGCCCATCCATTAAGTGACATTTACAGCGACCATTGTTTCATGATCCGTCGATGTTTCCACCGTCATCGCCCGCTACTAGACATCTACAATTTCTGGTCCTGTCTCGGCTCTTCAAGTACGTGGAAGCCATCTTCAACGATCAAACTACGGCCTTCAAGTTGAATCTGGCGTTTGGTTATGTGCTGCAGCATAAGGAGACAGACCAAGTCCGATACTTTTACCCGAGCAGTAACATCCGGGTATTTGACCTACCGTTTACCATCACGGATAGGGCATCGCTAGAGATCGTGCTGGACCAAGTAGACCAATTGGATGTGTTGGAATGGGCCCAACAACAACGCCCCAACTCCCAATGGGTCATAGAGAGGGTGACCAAGCTGACCGATCACTTCATCGGATGAATGTATTCACCCATGCGCCGATAGATACTCAGAATGCGCAAACAACTATGTGAGGATATGTTGCCTCAAAGGTATCCTGGCCTGCCCGACGACGATTTGAACAAACGGATCAGAGCGAACATGGCCGAAGATGGAACTTTCTGAAATGGCGACTTCTGATTGGACAAGAGCAGCCGAGAATACATCTAACGGGCAAGAACGAATATAACAGATGGAGCGCCAAATGGCGGCCTCTGATTGGACAAGAAGCTACTTGTATTGTAAACATACTCAACGCAGCTCCCCCAGCTTGGGTATGATGTACTGGAGGCGATAATAAAATGATTGATCTGTCATCCTTGTTGTTACTGTTGTTCTCTCACCGGTCTACATCATGGGCGTTAAAGCGTAACGACAGACGTTGACGGATGTCATCGCATTTCGATGAATTAGTGTCAATTTCATGGAATATATTGAAAATCAGAGCGACAGGGCTAATTCACCAGGGCGTTGAAGCGTTAAGCTTAGCGTTGGCAGGCGTTGATACAAGGTGACGCCTCACACGAATCATTCGGACCACGGATGGTCCATCTCTACCCCAAACGCTTTCCTACACACCCCAAAATGTCCGCTTTCGCTAATACTTCTACTGATGACGTCACAGATCACGTGGACATGCTTCAAATTGTGGTCTACATACCGAGAGCTACAAAATGACACCCCACATAACGCATTCGGACCAAGGATGATCCCTCTCTACCCCAAACACAACCCCACGTACCCCCAAAATGACCACTTTACTTACTACACCCAACTGCACATGCGCAGATTGACGCAACTTGCAATAAAAAACACGCCATTCTGACCCTACCCCACAAAAGCTTCACTTTAACACCTCCCACGACATCTCTACCCCAAACACACACCCAGGCATCCCCAGAATGCCTGCTTTCTATACTACGACCAGACTGCGTATGCGCAGAATAATGAAAACGGACGATATATATCGGTCCACTAGGGGCCCCTCTCGCCCCCAAAATGTCCCGAAGATTGCCGGAGAATTTCCCCCCGGCTCTCCGCGTATTTGGGACTACTTTCTATCGGCGGAGGCTTTTTCCCCGCGACCGCATCATCGCCAGACCGCATCACCGCGGAGGAATACGTGACCGGAAGTCCCGGAACTATAGTGACCTTCACCTTTTGATCATGTGATCTTCCCGTGACCTCCCTAAAAATGACGAAAGTAGGTCAAGTTGACTTTATCCGTCCTTTACATACTACTTATGTCTTCACGTTGTGCACGTTTAGGCGCAGACTATATACACAATTAGGCGCATTTCCACAGTTAGACGCAAATTTTCTACACGATTAGGCGCAACGCATAATTAGGCGCAAAATGGTTTCCACGAATAAGCGCGTTTCCACGATTAGACGCATATTTCTCACACGAATAGGCGCATTTCCACAATTAGGAGCAAATCTGCTACACGAATAGGCGGTTCCACAATTAGGAGCATTTTTTCTACACGATTAGGTGCAACGCAGAATTAGGCGCAAGATGGTTCAAATGATTAGGAGCAGTTACATGATTAGACGCAACCTCCTTACACGATTAGGCGCATTTACACAAATAGGCGCAACTTCCGTACACGATTAGGTGCAGTTCCACAATTAAGCGCAAATTTCGTACACCATTATGCGCAGTTCCACCATCAAGCGCAAATTTCCTACACGGTTAGGCGCAACACGTTATTAGGCGCAATTCTTTTACACGATTTGGCGCTGACACGATTAGGCGCAAATACACGATTAGGTCCCCCCAGGGGTGGTGTTCGCATATATTAACAGCCCGAGTCGATACGACTGGCCCACGAGGCCAACTTGAGTGAAACTCACTCAACTTAATTGAAAATTTTCACTCAAGTGCATTGTTGAGTTGGAGGAAGCAATTCAAAATGGTAGCTCCCAAACTTTGGAGTCCTGCCTATGTACTTACATAAAATAATTAGCATCGGGTTGAACAGTGAGAATTCATTCAAAACACGTGCTTGTTCGACAAATTCATCATCAGGATTTTTCTGTGAGTCCACTTGAACCCCAAAAGCCGTGGAGGAAATAGCGTCCATAGCATATCCACCTGTGTACCTAGAAGAAAAATGAAGCGATATTTGTCTTTTATACCATGTCGTGACCATTCTGACAAAGTGATGTGGACAAAATTATTCTTCTATCAAATCCTGATATAAATACTATAGTGCTGGGCGTGGTCTTCCTAGAAGATGTACTGTTTCTTAGATCATGTGTTTTAGTTGCTGTCTGCACTCGGCCCTATCTGTTAATACTGGAGATTGGAATCATACCGCGGTCTATCACAACCGGGAACTACTTTTTGTATGGCGAGATACAATGAAAATCTGGGGCAATCTGAACAAATGAATCATGGTAGTTGATTGTTTGTTGGTATATATAATCCCCAGATTTGGTATTCCACGGGCTTTCCCGAGGTTGTCGTCCATCCAGCAGCATCGATGGCAGCTGACAGACTTGGGTTCCTGTTTAGGGCATAACCTTATGTATATTGACCATATTAGACTAGTGGATATAATTTGTTAGATGCACAGACGGAAAACTCGAGCCACTACGATGAAAGGAATTATCATGCATTGCATGTCATCATCTTCCAAGCACCTGGAGTTGACTCGATGTTATCTTGTAGCTAGAGCCTAAACGGCAACCGAAATGTACATGTTCACCGATATAGTTCTTGGCTACTTCAAGTTCTTCAAACTAAGTGAAATTGGCATTTTTGAATATACTTAACGATGTACTCCAGCATTCCAGGATAGATATTACCCTGTGCATACATTAATTTTTTTTTACAAGAAGTAAAGAGACCTTCCTGGGTAAATGCTACCACCGCACATGAGCATAGTAATACCCCAGCCACCAGACAGATTTTCGGAGAGGATTCCCGCCCGAGCAACACATCACCGGAAGTGACATCATATATGGTAAAGGCAATGTTTTTCGAGCGTACTGATTACTTTTCAATTCTGTATTATACCTCTGTTGACCTAACGTTACAAAACAATGATCTTGTGATTATTTTTCCCGTTTATATCATCTTCACAAGTCCATGTAAATCCTAAATCCTCGCGGAGGGTTTACCTGGACATTTTCGTTTATGCGAATGAGTTCTTGAGTCGATGCCTCTATTATACAATCTCGTACATTTCATCCCCCGCGCTTGTTTTGAATTAGCACGTCGGTATCCCAAGCCTGCGGTTTTTGCTTTCACTTCCGATGTGGAGTTCAGCTTGACATCAAAGCAGTTTGGCCCGCGATGAAATTCAAACCCGGCACATCGCATATTTCGCAGCGGATTGGCGTAATCAACTAGCTTTAATAGCGCCTTTGGTTTGATTTAGAGGAAACCCATAGATCTATTTATTTACAGAGCTGGTATGGATAACTAACCAAGCCAGTGTATCGATCTAACATATCGATCGATATACTGGCTCGCGAGGATGGTTTATATGGGCAGGGCATATAGAAAATTAGGTCATTCATGGGCGCAACTGAAGGAGTTGTTCGGTCAGATTCAAACCGAACCGTGTGTGCGCGATGCTTTCCTATCACGTCGTAAAGGTCATCATCCGCTATTGAGAAATGGGTTAAGTGGCGTCAGCCTGTGAAACGGAGCATACGCTATTGGAAAGCAGGGGAGGTAACCAGTGTAATATAGATGCAGTTACTGTTTTATGTTGATCGGTTCTCCGCTGTTAGCCTTAGACTTGAGTTTTTCAACCATCGTCTTCGCAACATCGCTGATTAACCCAGACATCTGTGGATGAATATTGTCTGGTGAATTATTGTATTAGAGATAAAACATGACAGTTGGAACCAAAAGCGCAACAAATTCCCGTCTATTTTACGATACTTAACGGATTTCGTCACCTTTCGTATATCCCACAAAACCGACATTTAAATAAACAAATGATCGCTGTGATCATCATTGTGACATTGAATAACATACAAAGCAGTATATTACGTAATTCTCCTAATTTTTTGTGACAACCAATGTAGTGGAAAAGAGACAGTCGCGGGTCACATTATTTTGTTCAAGGTGAGATCAGGTTTGTAGGGCGAAGCGGAAGTGATATCAACGGATATGACGTCATTACATTAAGTATAAACAGGTTGAGGGTGGCAAGGGGGGAACAAGGTCAAGAGTCGGAAAGTATAACCGGTTTATAAGCCTTTAAAGGGGTGTCCACTTCAAACCAGATGGTCGATTACCATGTAATATTCGACCAATCAAGATCACCTATATAGAGAGAAGGATTGAGCATATCCATTCCATTTCAATCACCAAACCAGTGCAGATGTATACTATTCTGCCGTGTCTCTACATGGATGCTATTGGGAAGATAATTATTAGGGGAGGTAACCCAATTTAAGAGTTTAAAGAAATAAACGCGCATGCGTAATCTGGCTATGCTTTACCCATACTTTTTTGCGTGCACAGAGCTTTGGTGAGTCATTCTCCGTACGTTCTGGGTCCTAGCAACAAAGCATTCTCTCACTCTCGTTGCTGGGAAAATACAGCCCGGCTCCTTTATGTTTATACCGTTTACCACAAAAAATAACAGAATCCAATTCTATATCATCTTACCTTTCATAAAAATGTTTATTTGCAAATACCTATTACTTCACAAGAGGCTGAAACTAAAATGACATACGCCTCGGCGATTATTTGCTCGCCAGAAACATCACTATGATTTTTATGTATTTGAGTGTGTGATGTTTGTGGCGCGTTGCCCAGGCGTCTGTCCACTACTGTGAGTTTCGGTCTTTTTAAAACTAAAATGTACGTTTATTAGAAAACGAAAGCATTCATGAAAGATGAGATGAGAAAGAATTGAATTATTTTATCGTTTTAGGCAAATGCCATTGGAAATTTTCCCAACCGCGAGAGTTGTGCAATAGTTTGTCTCCAGGGTATTGAACGTACGTAGTTGCGAAAAGCCCATCAGAGAATCTGCGCGAATCTTGTCGTTATAAGTACCCTTTTCAGTTTCCCTCCACTGAAGGACGGGGTCAACCAGTTCCTGTTGTGTCTCCAATCGTCGTCTTCCAAGAAAGTCAGTAACTCATTCATAGGAGGCCTAGAGAACTTTCGCAGTCCCAGGTCCTGTACCAATATATACATTGTACATATAACGAAGAGAACAGTGTATCATACCAAAACAACATGCCGTAGATAACAGTGTTGTTACTTTTAATACCAATGTTAATAAATTAATATCCTATCAACGCTCCCCAATTGTATATGGCGCTATAGGATCTATTTCATCTTTCAAGCCGCCTTTCCCACTTTAATCCTTATAGACGAAAGATCTGCCCTGGCGAACCGACGGTTGTATTGACGCGCGACTCCATCACGTGTGCACTTCCAATAGTAGCATTAACTTTGTGAATGACAAACGGTTTCGACTGTTCATTCCATCGCGGCGGTGCTCTGCTTCACGACATTGTGGGTAGCCAAACACAAAAGTCACGCAATTAAAATGCTTTCATCTATGTAGTCAAGTAACATGCCCCTGATTTTATTATCAGCGCTGAGAGGATAATAATTTAGTAAGATTATAATTAATGCAATTGACTTGTAACGTTCGGTTTCTACTAAGTGACAATAACAGTAACGTGTGGGCCATTAATGTATACTTTGTGAGGTAATAGATGAGACTTATGTTTTGTATATATCGCTCTTCTCCCTTCTTCGATTCTCTTCGAATTCACACGAATCTCTGTTCACGTATTACTATATCCTTACCCGTCTATTTGGGAAGTTGTTGAATTCCTTCACTGTGATATCTTTGAGCATGTCGAGATCTCCTACCACGAGAAGTGGATATAGTCCTTCGTGAATCCTACAGTGTAAGACCACATGATCTGGATTTATTATTCATTTAAATATTTAACATTACAATGATACAGACGTCCCTCGACCCACTTTCTTAATCTTGCGCCGGAGGTCAAGGCTGCTATATTTATGATGGTCACGTGATCGGAAGTGATTCCGAGGTGGTATTTCTCCTCGGTGATGTGGTCACTTCCGGTGGTAAGCCACCGCAGACAGAAAGTAGTTCCATACCAGGGAGAGTGTCGGTTCGCCGGAATCACCAGTAATGTCCTGGAATCTCCGGGAATGTTCGGTAATTTCCAGAGGTCATGTGACCTATGGCCTTAGAGTTCTTTCCTACATTTGATATGCTACAGGCCCTTCAAGTTTATATGCATAGCAATACATGTCCTATGCAGCGAGAGAGGGGGAATCCCGTGACAATGGCCAGCTTCCAAACTGCAGTGCCAACACCAATTCAAAGGCTGGTATGCGAGTTATCTCGGCCACAACACTTACATAATATGAAAGCTTGAAAATACCCTGATATACCTTAGGTGCTAGAGGTCGGCTCCCCCAAACTATCGCCAGCACTATGTTCAGCATAATGGCAAAAGGGAAACCCCCTCATGGACATTTGTGCGGAGGAAACTGTGGAGTTTGGGACCTTGTGTTCTCTGTCTTGTGCTGTAGAGTACGATGGGCCATTGGTTGACTTTCGCTAAAAAGTTTCGATGCGATGATGCGCATGCTCTTGGGGTCCAAGTGGACCATCCGGCGGCCAAATTGGCCGTGTTAGGTTTCATATTAAAGCGTTCGTGGGATGGTTTGTAGTGGAAGGGCCTTCATTCTACATATACCGAATCATGGAGTAATAGAAAAGAGGCGTTTGGGTGGACGTTTTGGACTAGAGGTGGGCCATCCTTGGTCAGAATAGGCCGCGTGGGGCCTCATATTGAAGCGCTCATGCGATATAGTCCGAATGGGAGGTGAGCACCAGTGGAGAAGTAAAGAAATGGCAGTTGAAGTGGCAGTTTTGAAGCAGAGGTGGACCATCCCTGATGTGAGTGTGTGTGTGTCTGGAGGTGGCAGCGTAGGTATTGGTGGATGCGGAGGTGGTGGTTGAAGTGGTGGCGGTGTGATGGTAACAGTTGTGGTGGTGGTGATGGTGGTTGTGGTGGTAGTGGTGGAGTTACTGAACGCCCGGATAACTTGCAACAGGCGTACACCACCGCGCTCACCGACATCAGAAAAAAACAGCAATGGTTATTTATGAACAGTATAACCTGCTGCCCCTTGAAACGAAGGCGACCCCACGCATACAGGTCTATCCACCCATCGAGGCCTTGAAACATACGATAAAAATGTGCAAGAGCTCTTCCAAGTCATGTTGCCATTACAACACATATAAGGGAAGTGGGAAGAGGTGCCGACATACTGACAGAGCCACATAACTCCACAGTATAGTCTTCTGATAAACCTATTCTAAAGCACATACCAAGAATCTAACGATTCGTGATATGTGTTGTATCTCAGGTACGCTTTTATTATACCTGTTCATGTGGCAACTTGGATGACATGACCACACGGCCCCTAGCACCGGCATAAGCGGTATTAGATACAAATCTAGAGAGCTATGATGGAAATGCTCCGACAACTCGTATATTGGTAATTGGTGAGCTGTGTCCCTGCGCCAACTCGTACACTGGGGATTGGTGAGCTGTGTCGTCGTCAGATGAAAATGACGGCATTCAACACAAAAGACTAGTCTGTAAGGCCCGATGTCGACCCAGCATCAACTTCCCACAATGCCAACATATATCAAAGACCAATAGGTCTATACAGGGGGCGGGCCTCGGGGACGAAACGTCCTCAGCTTGAAATGACATTACAGATGGAGGTATATGGCACGTTGCCATTACAGATGGAGGGATATTACAGATGGAGGGATATTACAGATGGAGGGATAGTATCCAGACGTCGTCAACTTTTTCCACCTTTAAAATATCGCTCCAATTTATTACTTGTATATGGCAGGATTCTGCTGGTGGAATGTAGTCCCCGAGGCCCGCCCTCTGTACATGTCACTCGACAAACATTTGTAGGTTTATTGTTTTCTTGGGAAATTTAAGCCGTACGTCATCGGGCATTACAGGTTATTTTCTCTAAGTATTCTTGCATTTACCAGGTTACCGCATGTTGAGGCGTTTACTCCATCAAACGTCCACGATGCTCATCCGTTAACATCAGATGAGTTGTTTGAGCTGATCTGTGATCACAGCTCCCCAGCTAGCGTATCTGATTCCGCTTAAGCTGGTGCTACGAGCCGTGTGGATACTTCATAGTCTCTACATGAACATCTGCAATAAAAACGCGGCTGACATACTAAGGATATCACCGAGAATTCACGGTATTCTCGGGTCTGAATGGTACCGAGGGATGCTCTCCTGTAGTGTCATATGGTTGCTTTTTAGTCGCCAGACGTTGTTAATTTTTTCCACCTCTTGCATATCGCTCCAATTTATTACCTGTATATGGCAGGATTCTGGTGGGAGATTTAGCCGTACGACGTCACAGGTTAGTTTTTCTGGGTATTCTTGTATTTATCAGGTTTACCCCATATTGAGGCGTTTATTCCAGCAGACGTTCTCGATGCTCATCCATCAACATCACATGAGTTATTTGTTCGAGCTGATCTGTCATCACAGCTCCCGAGCTAGCGTATCTAATTCCGCTTCAGCCGATGCTAGGTGATAGGAGCCGTGTGGACACTTCATAATCTCCACATGAACAGCTGCAATAAAAGCGCGGCTGAGATACTAAGGCTACGTCCGAGATTCCACCGTATTCTCGGCACTGAATGCGAGGTACCGAGGGAAGTTTTCCTGTGAAGTCATATGGTTGCTTTTTACTCGCCAGACGTCGTCAATTTTTTCCACCTCCTGCATATCGCCTCAATTCTCCATTGCATCGAGAAGTGACCCAATGAAAATTGAAGTGATCCGAGCCAAAAGCCAGTGATTAGCCCCATAAATAGGTCTGCCTTTCGACATCGATACTCATTTTTTCCAGTACCTCACGACATCAGATCACGCTCAAACTATGTCCTACGAGCTGTACTTACACTTATACCCTAGGTGGGGTTACACGTCTACAAGGATTAAGTCACCATTGTGAAAGATCGCGTGACCTGAGACTCTTAACACTATACCGAATAGGGTTACCCTACACCATGACGGTTGGAACAAATTGAAACGAGTGTTGAGCGGTGAGCTCCAAGGCGACCTCATCCACATTGATTATACCATCTGCGTGGATGGTTCTTCGCATGCTTGAGACGTTATCAGGACCTTACCAGATGTTTCACTCTGGACCCCGATCTATGGACGGTCTTGGAAAAGGTCGTGACTATTGTGCCCAGTAGTTCACTGAAGACGAGGGTCACCCGATCAATTGGCCTGGTCGCGTGCTATGGAGGACGCACTGGCCATACCCAATAAAACAATCATCAATCTCAGCTACAAACGAAGGACAAAGATGTCCGAGCGAAACTTGACACCCGTATTCCGTCGTCGGAAGAGGACGACATAAACTATGCGGATATGCTCAGACCTCTAAAAGGGTGGGCATCGTGCTATATTACAGTTAGGCCATCTGTAATGCATTGTCAGTATTCTATCGAGCCGAAAAGCCCCACGACATTTGACTATAGTCCGAGATTCGTTTAATACACAAGACATCTATACCTTACAACGACCTGCGCGCCGTTATTTTCTACGGAACCGCATCATCATTGACGGTATAGATGATGTACAATTGCAAGCGGATTTAGTCGATATGAGCGCCTTCGCCAAACAACGATTTTAAGCGGTATATCTATGCTTGCATCGATATCCTTTACAAGTATGCCTGGGTCGTACCCATCCGGATGAAAACGGGGAAGAGTGTCGTGGCGGCGTTGAAGCTAATCTTCAGACGGGTCACAAACCTTTGTATTTGCAAACCGATGAATTCCTCCACAAAACTTTCAGAAATTTTTGATAGCTCAGAATGTGTTCTTCTTTCACACGTGCAATGTGACCAAGGCTTCCGTTGTGGAAAGGTCCAATCGGACGTTCAAAGGCTGCATGTACAAACACTTTGCGACCAAGAATACAAGACGGTACATCGATGTCCTTCCGAAACTTGTGGCCGGCTGCAATCGAGTCTATCTCCGAATTATTCAGACAGCACACATCATCGTTACCGAACACAAGTCCGGCGTGTCTTATATCCCATGTAATCACATCCAAGACGGAAAGAGGTGTTCAAGGTCGGGGACCCTGTACGGATCAGTAATATTAAGGGAAAGTTCGAGTAGAGTTACCTATCCAGCTGGTACCTCGACTACCCCGGGTGTATGAACTGGAAGATCTGCAATGGGAGCCACTGATTCGGGACGTTTACGTGCAAGAATTACAGCCCGTGGTGAGAACAGCGTAATACTACTACACTGTGGAACGAATCCAGAAAACAGAGCGACGGCGAGGCAAGAAGGTCCACTCGGTGAAATGGCAAGGTTGGCCCAGTTCGATCAATTCCTGGGTCCGCCTAACTAGATGAAAGGGTATAAAACCAGGAGCCACCGCCGACACTGTTCATTCCACACTCGAACATGTACACATTGCTAGGGATAAATCGCAGCCGCCTCTAAACACGCGCAAAGCACGAATGGGGTTTTGGTGACACTTTTAACTCTGCAGGCTATCATATATGGAAGTGTATTTTACGACGTGACGTACCTGAGCTCGCTCTACTCATCCCACATAGGACACAGCCTCCAGCCAAACGAGTCTAGAAATCTCTCCACGCCAGCGCTGCTCAATACTTTCCAGATTCCAGCTATCCCTACACCAAGTATGAAGACCTGGTGAAGCCCACACCAAGCATGAATGGAAGACCCACCATATATCCATCGACTGCAACTGAAGCAGTAACAAATATTATGTATACACACTCACGGTGGTACCCCCCACAAGGATGTGTGAATGTGTTGAATGGCAATCTAGTTAAAGTAGTAAGCGAGCAATAAAAAGGGCAGGGTCGAATACGGAAGCACGCAAAAAACAGCCCCAGCTGACTCGGCCCGGCTGTGGGGCGGATCTCGCCCTTGTACGCTGTGTGTGTGAGATCGGGTACAACCTGTTAAAAGGCAATCTCCTCTGACTCGAGTTCAGAATACCAAGTTGAACATGCATGAGACTGCGTTCCAAGCCAAAAAGAAAAAGGGGTTACAAAAAGGCAGCATTCATGGTGACATATTAGCCCCGTTGACCGTTTCAGTTCAGTTCCATAATCGGACGACCACTTCGGTCGACAATGAACCATACGAAAACTATGGCCCTGGTAAACCCACGGCTGATTCAAAGCCTTCAACCAGCCTAGCCTAACCCATCAACGATCAAGACGGTGAACACGCTCGATGAGATGTGCCAGGTTTTACAGCAACGGGATTTTGGCGAGAATGAGGAAGTACAACAATACCACTCCAGCGCTTCAAAGGTACATGACGTTTACGGGTCAATAGAGGGCCTCTCTAACTTGATACCTCCACCAACCATCTCATCGCCCTCAGCACCATTCCAGCAGAAATCACCATTACTACCGGCTCTAAGGTGGGTCGAACACGAATTTTTTAACAGTGTATCTGCCTTGTTCAAGAAAAGGCCGACTTGGTGATACAGCGGGAGAAAGGCATTCCCAACATGACCTGGAATGATAAAGGCGAACTAATCGTACTGAATCAGGTGGTCCTTTGCACCCACATGACCGATGTGGTGAATTACATGATGCATACACGCAAGCCACAGCCAGACCCACAAGGATGCGAGGTGTTTGCTCGAGGACTGAAAGGCATGCACGTGCCGCAAGAATTGGCGAGGAATCATCAACGCTGGTCCTGGATGCATCAGGAGATACCGTCTGGAGCATCTCATCGAGCACCCTCTTTTCACCCCTTTCAACAGCCACCCCGAATACCACGTCCGTCAAGATCTATGACACGTAGATCACGTCACTGCGAAGATTACGGCACAGACAACAAGGCAAGGCCCACATGAACTTTGAGTACATGGCAGAAGCGCGAGTTGCTGTGTACAAGAAGATCCCGAGGGTGAATACAGTTTAGACATGGTTTAAATCAATGTCTATTGATGGCGTATGATGAAAACTGATAATGACTGGAGCAAGCTGCCTCCACATCAGGGTAACCACTGGAGGGATGGGGTTACTAGGAAGCAGAGAAAATCTCAGCAGTACTGAATAAACAGCATAATGTTCACTGGTACAAAGGTCAATAATGCCGTGTATGGTCATGGTGGTGTGTGCCGTTTATCATCCAGCAATATAACTGCCTGTTATTACTTTATACGGCATCAGTGACCTTGGTCATCGCGAACACGAATATATTGCAACGTCTAATTGAGCCCCGTTGCATGAAACAACAGTACTGGAGTTTAATATGGAGAGAATTACAAAGTTATTTCAAGCGTCATATGTTATCAATATCACAGAGCGAAGAAAACTTTTATAGCGTTAACTACTTATTGTTGACAAGCTCAAAAGTAATGAATAAAACTAATAAGTAACTAATTAAAATGAACAGATTTTAGTATGCAGTGAAGCAGTTCAATCTCGTCACATCTTTTGATCTAGAACACTGGATTAACAATCACCATACACCAATAACAGTTATGATACAATTATACAAGGAAGACATGAATTTGTTATCTGTCTTTGTAGCACATCCATAGATCTCTGTGTGATCTAGTATATTTGTTGACACCATGTTCACTGCTGGGGTTCTTATTTCCTTCCGGCCTTACATGGAGGAGCTACGTGATATACATGTAGTAGCATTTGTATTGATTGTTAATTGGCAGATTATGGTTGTCTTGCTGATGTTTAGCCATATTCTATCTCATTAAATGCCTCTGGCAACTGCATAGCCAAAGTGGCTATCTTTATATATATATTGAGAATAAACAATATGTGTTTTCCTTATATCTCATATGTTAATTGATATTCTATAAGTAAATAAATATTTCTCTCGCGTATATGTCGCGTGCCTTTGGTTTTCTACCATTGACCTACCCATTTGTATTTTTAACAGGTTATGGTCATCTTTGGTTTCCGTTTTCATTAAATTCCCAGTAATCATTTATACACAAATTTGGTTATTGTGTTAATTCTTTGGCTATAGGTGTGTGCAGTATTGATGATTCATGTCCCAAAAGCAACGAGCTCACCCTAAACCGTAAGACCGTCTTTCCCGATCAGAGCGAGTGACATCCCTGTATTACAGTCAGAAAATGCTAGAAAATTCAAAAATCACCAAAAAAGTATTTACACCGCGGAGAAAATATTTACACCGCGGAAAAAATATTCATACTGAGATGGAAATAGTTTACACCGTGGTGTAAATATTTTCACTGTGGTGTAAATATTTTCTCCGCGGTGTAAAGATTTATAGCGCGGTGTAAACTATTAATACCATGCTGTAAATACCTTTTTGATTATATGTTTAATTTTCCGACTTTTTCTGCAAAACTAGATTAAAACCGCGTTCTATACTAATTCGAGTGTTTTGAAATTGCAAAAATTAACAGGAAATATTGAAAAATATAAAGCGATTCAGGAATTGAAGAAAGAAATCGTTTAAATAAAATCGCAAGAAAATATAGAGTGAAACGCAAAAAGGAGAAAATTAACAGAAAAATCATTTGATTTTGTGAAAAATACAAATAAAACCCTGGAATTTCCAGTGTCCCCTACGGCCCACCGTATGATTCCGACAGTTTCAATATTACAGGTACTCACCCAAAGATTTTCCCATATTTCTTGAACCAATCCGCGTTCGCTTCAATAAATCCCTGTACAATGAATAAAGATATGTACAATTATTGATACTATTTAATTAATATTCGGTAAAAAATTGTTTATTTCACGTGCACAATGGTTTTATAAGGACTGTAGCGCACCAGACAAAGATTACTGAAGAAATATACATCGTAATTATCATAGCCGCCGTTCAATGATAATCTTTTACCGAGAAATACTATATTGTCCACATAGTAGGGATTTTGTGGTTTAGAAGTGCTTCTACCTGATCGATCTATCCAGAAGCATGTCAAAAACCGTAACTAACTAACTAACTAACTAACTAACTAACTAACTAAAAAAAAAATTAAAAAAAACAAGCTAACCTCTCAGTGATGAGAGCTGGGTTATGGGTGCCACTGGTCGTCTCATGAAACAAAGAAAGAAATGTTTCACCACGAAATACTATAGTCTTATCTATGATGGCCGAGAGGGGCCATCGCACTTCGCCCTTGAAACAATTTTGGGCGAAGTCGCGAGAGTGCGAAGACGCGAAGCGATAAAATAAAACGCGAAGCGATAACGCGAAGAGGCGAAGCGATAATGCGAAGTCGCGATATTGCGAAATATCGCGTTATAATTGCGCGATAATGAGCGATATTGCGAAGTATTACATATATACTTCGCAATATTGCTCATTATCGCGCAATTATAACGCGATATTACTTCGCAATATTGCTCATTATCGCGCAAGTATAACGCGATATTTCGCAATATCGCAATATCGAGACTTCGCATTATCGCTTCGCATTTTCGCGTTATCGCATCGCGATTTACTTTATCGCGTCGCGTTTTTGCACTATCGCTTCGCATCTTCGCGTTATCGCTTCACGTTTTACTTTATCGCTTCGCGTTTTATTTTGTCGCTTCGCGTCTCCGCATTATCGCATCGCGTTTTTTGCACTACCGCGACTTCGCTCAAAATGTTTTAAGGGCGAAGTTCCATGGCCCTGAGATGCGATAGCGCAAAAATGCGAAGTGATACTGCGACAACGCGAAGCGATAATGCGAGAACGCGAAGCGATAACGCGAAAATGCGAAGTAGCGGTATTGCGATATTGCGAAATATCGCGTTATAATTGCGCGATAATGAGCGATATTGCGAAGTATCGCATATATACTTCGCAATATCACTCATTATCGCGCAATTATAACGCGATATTTCACAGTATCGCAATATCGCAATATCGCGACTTCGCATTATCGCTTCGTATTTCCGCGTTATCGCATCGCGTTTTACTTTATCGCATCGCGTTTTTGCACTATCGCTTCGCATCTTCGCGTTATCGCTTTGCGTTTTATTTTATCGCATCGCGTCTTCACTTTATCGCTTGGTGTCTTCGCATTCTCACATCGCGTTTTCGCACTATCGCGACTTCGCCCAAAATGTTTCACGGGCGAAGTTCCATGGCCCCGAGATGCGATAACGCAAAAATGCGAAGCGATAATGCGAAAACGCAAAACGATAATGAGAAAACGCGAAGCGATAACGCCAAAATGCGAAGCGATAAGTCGCGATGTCGCGATATTGCGATATTACGAAATATCGCGTTATAATTGCTCGATAATGAGCGATATTGCGAAGTATATACGCGATATTTCGCAATATCGCTCATTATCGCGACGCGATATTTCGCAATATCGCAATATCGCGACTTCGCATTATCGCTTCGCATCATCGCGTTATCGCTTCGCGTTGTATTTTATCGCTTCGTGTCTTCGCATTATCGCTTCGCGTTTTATTTTTTCGCTTCGCGTCTTCGCAATATCGCTTCGTGTTTTATTTTATCGCTTCGCGTCTTCGCATTATTGCTTCGCGTCTTCGCATTATCGCTTCGCGTTTTCGCACTATCGCGACTTCGCCCAAAATTGTTTCAAGGGCGAAGTGCGATGGCTTCTATCGACCATCATACTTATCTCAATAAAGCAGGCAATACTGATAGAAAAGGATATCATACGGCATATTGTATTACTAATTTATCGGAACCCGGTTTCTCAGTTCGAACTTGCTTCTTTGGGCTTTTCTCGGATTTCGGTCCTAACAATTCAAACTCAAACCATGAAGGGGCAGAAAGCAAATCTGACAATAGGGAATTACCTTGCGCATGAACTGGTGGATATTCCCAAAAGCTGGCCACGGTCTCGGACCCTTTACACCCATACTAGGGAAGACGCCGAAATGTCTCGTCATGTAACTGGAATATATATATATACCAAGGTGGTCGTCATAATTTTCAGTTTCATTTGATCCGCAGTAGTAGTAAAATGTCAGTCACGTGATCGGAAGTGACCTTTGACCCCTGCGCATGCGAAAAATACGGGATAATAATGACGCGCACGGGTCTAAGGTCACTTCCGGTCACGTGACTCCGCATGCAAGAGTCATCTCCCCATGAATATGTATGAATATTACTATTACCAGGTGCTGGTTAAAGAATTGAGTGTAAACATATCATCAAATACGTCTACCTACTCCCGAACTGCATTTATTCTGGATGATTTATTTAACAATCACAAAACGTTTCTCAGGGAGAGAGGTATTTGTCTTGCAACCAATCATAACGACACACCAAAAGTATACTGGACTCCCAAAATGCATGGATTCATAGCTGGTTCAAGAAGCTACACCACCAAGCTTCTTTCAACCCTGTTGACGAGGGCTCTTCAGGAGGTAAAAGCATTTTGAGAAAGGTACTGAGCCACTATTTCTAAAAACTCTGGCGTTGAATGTATGTGGATATAGAAAACCTCAAAATGTCTTACGGAAGAACTTGATGTTAAAGGTCACATACCGTACAGACATGTATCCACATGGGATTTCTCGACTCCCTATACTACAATCACTCATCAGGACGTTATTGACCGCCTAAGTTCAGTAATATTATCTGTGTTCAAGAAAACTGATCGTAGATATATTAATGTCGGAAGCCATAAAACATTCTTTAGCTCTACTACATAGAAGAGATATCATTCATGGGATGTTTCTTTGTTTATAGAGTTGCTTGAATTTCTCATCAAAATATCTATGTGAAATTTGGCAACACAATATATCAACAGCATATAGATATTCCAATGGGTATTAATTGTGCACCCCTGTTGGCTGACCTATATCTGTTCTCTTATGATCACGACTGTATGCAGGCGCTTTTAGAAACCGATCCATTCAAAGCCCGTTTCTTCTCATTTACCAAACGCTATATAGACGAACTTCTCGCTGTGGATAATCGCTATATAAATGACGCATTGAAGGATATATATCCAACTTCAGTGGATTTGAAGGAAAATACAGATATCCCTACAGGCACATCATATTTAAACCTATTTGTCTATAAAAATGAAGCGGGCCTTCCTCTCGTCGACTTTATGACAAAAGAGATGAATACAATTTCGACATCGTAAACTATCCCTTTCTGGACAGTAATATTTCTGTTGGACCTGCATATGGCCTATACATATCTCCCCTAATGGCATTTGCTAGATTCTGTGTTGAATGTGACGATTTTAATCAATCTCACAAAACTTTGTTCCAGAAACTTATAAAACAGGGCTATACCGCCAAGCGCCTCCACTCAAAGTTTCTCAATTTTGGCGATTCATATTGCATGCTGACAGCAAAATACGAGCGTAGCGTGCAAGGTCTATGCCGTTACGTTTCGTAACTCGTGTCTAATTCCGCTTAACCCGAGGCTAGGGGCCGTATGAACCCATGTACTTCAACATCCTCATGGTGCTCATATGAACAGGCACAATCAAAGCGTGACTGAGATACATCATTCTCTAGACGACGACTTTACAACGAATATTATGAATTAAGAATATCGATCAGCGATACGGATTCGATATTTTTGGAACATCATGATGTCTTGCCGGCATCATTGAAAACTGTTCACCGATTCTCTCTTGCAGGAAACTAGCCTATGTTTATGTATACTATGATTGTTTTTTTTCTTAATTTGGTGCCAATACCGTTATATGGAATATGGAATAGGTCTTCGGATTATGGACGCGGATATTCTTTAACGGACGACGGCTGAATTATGAATGACAAACCAGACGCTTGTAATGTGGGCGATGACGTCACTTCCGGTAATGACGTCACTTTCATCAAGGCTCGAAGGCCAATGGTCAAAGCGTGTGTGTGTGATTGGACGGATGGCGGTGAGTTAAGGCGTTACGATATGGCATTACGGCGTTACGACTTGGCGTTAATGCGTTACGATGGGGCGTTAAGGCGTTGATACGGGCGTTAAAGTGTTGAGACGGGCGTTAGGGCGCTGAGATAGGGCGCTAAGGCGTAACGGCGGGCGTTGATGTGCGTCGATGCATTTCAATGAATTAGTGTCAATTCCATTCCATGAAATATTAAAATCCACCAGAGCTTCTATGCTATTTCACCAGAGCGTTGGAGCGTCAAGCTGGGCGTTGGTGGGCGTTACTGTGTTAGGTCCATAAAAGCAAGCGTATCCCAAATTACAACGCATATAAGGGAAGTGAAAATACGAAAATACGTCTAACTGACAAGAGCGACAATGACCGAAGATCGAAATTTCTCAAATGACGGCTTCTGATTGGACAAGCGCAGCCAACGATGCGTCTGATACACACCATACTGTTACGTTAACACACCCATAGTGGCTCCCCCAGCGTGGGTGTGCGGTGCTGGAGGGGATAATAAAATGATTGACCTGTCATACTTGTTGTTGTTCTTGTTCCTCATCATGCATCATGAAGTTAAGACGTAAGGGGTGGATACAGCCTGCGGCTAACGGTTTACCATCGACTTTATATGACCACTCACCCACCCACCCTCTCACTCTCTCTCTCTTCGCTCGCTCGCTCGTTTACTAAACCCCATTCCTCCTCCGCCTCTCCTCCCTCCTCCACACACCTACAAACATACGCCGGGGTTATTCTACCTGGTAGCCTGATTTGGTGAAATCCCCATGTCTCTAGTCCCACTGGTTCGCCGTACAGGATTCCACTTCCGGTTGCGCATGCGCAATCCTATGCCCTCACCCCATATCACCCTAGGGCGCAAGCCTAGGTTCAGGCGACTAATTTGGTGAAATCCCCATGCCTCTTTCCCCATTGGTTCAGACATGTATCCACCGTACAGACATGTATCCACATGGGATTTCTCGACTCTCTATACTACAATCCCTCATCAGGACCTTATTGACCGTATAAGTTCATTAATAGTATCTGTGTTCAAGAAAACTGATCGTAGATATATTAATGTCGGAAGCGATAAAGCATTCTTTAGCTCGACTACATACAAGAGATATCATTCATGGGATGTTTGCTTGTTTATAGAGTTGTTTGAATTTCTCATTAAAAATATCTATTTGAAATTTGGCAACACAATATATCAGCAGCATATAGGTATTCTAATGGGTACTAATTGTGCACCCCTGTTGGCTGACTTGTATCTGTTCTCTTATGAATATGACTATATGCAGGCGCTTTCAAAAACCGATCCATTCAAAGCCCGTTCCTTCTCATTCACCAAACACTATATAGACGATCTTCTCGCTGTGGATAATCGCTATATAAATGAAGCAGTGAAGGATATATATCCACCTTCACTGGATTTGAAGGAAACTACAGATAGCCCTACAGGCACATCTTATTTAGATCTCTATCTCTACAAAAATGAAGCGGGCATTCTCTCTCGTCGACTTTATGACAAAGAGATGATTACAATTTCGACATCGTAAACTATCCCTATCTGGATAGTAATATTCCAGTGGGACCTGCATATGGCGTATACATATCTCGCTTAGTAGCATTTGCTAGATCCTGTGTTAAATGTGATGATTTTAATCAACGTCACAAAACATTGTTGCAGAAACTTATAAAACAGGGCTATTCCACCAAGCGCCTCCACTCAAAAGTTTCTCAAATTTGGCGATACATATCGCATGCTGATAGCAAAGTACGAACGTAGCGTGCAAGATCTATGGCGCTACGTTTCGTAACTTGTGTCTAATTCCGCTTAACCCGGGGCTAGGGGCCGTATGAACACATGTACTTCAATATCCTCATGGTGCTCATATGAACAGTCACAATCAAAGCGTGACTGAGATACATCTTTTTTGGATAACGACTCTAAAACGAATATTACGGATTAAGAATACTGATCAGCGATACGGATTTGATATTTTTGGAACATCATGATGTCTTGCCGGCATCATTGAAAACTGTTGACCGCTTCTCTCTTGCAGGAAAAAAGCCTATGTTTATGTATACTATGATTGTCTTTTTGAATTTGGTGCTAATACTGTTATATGGAAAATGGAATAGGTCTTTGGATTATGGACGCGGATATTCTCTAATGGACGACGGCTGGATTATGAATGACGGACTAGACGCTTGTAATCCGTACAGGGTTCCACTTTCGGTTATGCATCGCAAGCCTATTTCCTCACCCCACATTACCCTAGGGTAGAAGCCTGGTTCCATAAGACTCATTTGGTAAAATCCCTAATCCCAATGGTTCTCCGTGTAGGGTTCCAGTTCAGAGCTGAGGTAACTGTAGCTGGTAGCCAGGGTCAAGGCAACTCATTTGGTAAAATGCCCATGTCTCTAGCCCCAATGGTTCTCGATATGGAACATGTGGAGAAAATGAGGGTTCCCTACTTGCCATTCATGCTGGGCATATAGCTGGCGATATTGTCGGGGACCATGTTTGGTGACGTGCATTCCGGGAGATGGCAATTAACATTGAAGTAACTGAAGGGCATATAAAGTAGTATGCAGGGGCAGATAACCTTGCTGCAATTTTCCCGGAGATGTCATTTAAAATTGAAGTAACTGAAGGACATATAAAGTAGTATTCAGGGGCAGATAACTCTTGCTGCATTTTTCCCGGCGATATCAATATACAAAGAGGAAATTCATACATATTCAGGGGGAGATAACTCTTGCATGCAGAGTCACCTGACCGGAAGTGACCTCTGACCCTTGCGCACCATTATTATGCGGTATTGTGCGCAGGGGTCAAAGGTCACTTCCGGTCACGTGACTCCGCATGCAATTGTTAACTTCCCAGGAGTAGGTGTGAATTTGACGTTTTACTACTACTATCCGCATTGTGACTCAATTTAACAGGACGCCAACTCATACCTTAAGCTGAGGGCTTAGTGAACCGAGTGTTGTTCTTGCTACGGTATATTATTACAAATACAACAGTTTATTTCAACACAATGGACATCTTCATAAATAAATCTTCGATAACAGCCCTTAGCAGCAGTTTAACCTCAAGTTTTCAGAATATTAAAAAGACCACAACGCGGACTCACCGGTAATATAAGAAAAGCAACAGCGTCAGAATGATCGCCCATGTTGGAATATCCACCATTCCCAAAATCTCCATGATGAATCCGTGTGTCTACTATCTGTGTGTTAACAGTGTGCCCGGGGCCCTTGACTACCTGTTAACTGAAAGCTCGTTGGTAACCTACATTGAAGACTGTCTCTGATCTTTACACACCAATGACTCTGTCCTTTACTCGTATTTTGTCATGTCAACATTTTCAATTTGACCGAGTTTTAAAACCAGTCTGAGTTTTATTGTACTAAGTTAAAAAGTGGGTTCTCAAAGGGTCGTATGTTCGTCTGCTATAGGATATCGTCCCAGTTATATCACGGAGCCTACTGTAGATAGTAGGCTCCATGGATATACATGTATTCAAAACCATCTCAGAAGACCGCGACATCGAATATTCAAACCAGCAACGCTCGTGTATTCAAAATTCATGCTAAGACACTTCCACACACTCAAGGGCGTCGGAAGCGGTACGGCAGGTACGGCCATGGCCGTACCACTTTTGAGCAAAATAAAAAATAAAAAATACTAAAGAAAGAAAGAAAGACAGAAAAAAGAAAAAAAAAACGAAGAAAGAAAGAAGAAAACACAAAATAAAAAACAAACCAAGTTGAATAAGACTCTGATCGGTACAAAGCGCCATTGAATTCGTTAGCGGTTTCAAGCACCGGCTAGCCCTCTCGGGACAATCTCGATCGTGCATGGAAAGTAACATGTACGTTCATATGCATGATGCCGGTTTGGTGTTCACGTTACTTTATCAACGAAACAAGAAATTAATTTTCTTCATACGAATTCCGTTTTCCGCTTGTCCAATATATCATAGGCGTACACGCTATAGGTTGTTTCTGGCTGTATGCTACCTTTACAGGTCCGTACCCGACCTTTTATTTCCAACAATATACGGCCTATCGAGCTATGGTTAAAACAGGAGCTCAATAGCGCCTTACATGTTGTATCACCTGAACACACTTTTTACACTGTTCTGGCGTAAATCCTATCTGGAACAAAACACTGCTCGGATGCTCTCTGTGAGCGCCATTTGGTGACTTTTTTATATAAAAATCGCTAACGCTGTGAGGGGGTACCGCCCTCTCAGGCTCTTCCCATGCTTGGTCTCTTTGCTCCTTCGCGAATCGGTCCTTCGGTCTCTCGCAGACCCGGCGGAGTGCTGGAAATGGAAAGTGGGGCGAGGGATCTAGTGGGGGCGTTAGCTCATAATTCTGCCGCAAGGTTTCCTCATAATTCTGCCGCAAGTCTTCGTTCTCCAAGTAATTCCCTGCAAGTAACTGTAATGACGGACGGGGTAGAGGGGTTTTCTCACATTTTTTTTCTTTTTGCGTCCCTTGTTCATGAGGTAATTTACTGTTAGAAGTCATGGCCCGTTACTACGAGCGACAGCTTTATTATTGCAGAAGTATAGCTAGCTAAATTATGAATGTAGATGGCGTTACTTCTGCAATGGATTTATCAACACTCCATTGCCCATAAGAATTATATCGGTTACGTCTACACAATGTGACTCTTGGTTACGGTCCTTTATTGCATCGCAGAAAACCACCATCGATTGCGTTTTCATGGTAAAAGGGATAGGAAAGAACTAAAAATACACTTCAATGCAGAGTGATTTTATTCGCCAGAAATCGCTCAGAACGCGTCTCCGGAGATCCAGACCCCAGGAGCTTCCGGGGCCTAGGCGGCCCCTGGACCCTCGCCTAAAGTGCTATGATAATGGCCGTACCACTTTTAATTTGCTTCCGACGCCCCTGACACTGCATTCGAATCCATCTTAGGGGGCATCGACACTCATGTATTTGAAGCCATATAGGATACCTCGACCCTCATGTATTTGAAGCAATATAGGATACCTCGACACTCACGTATTCAAAGCCATCTTAGGATACCTCGACCCTCATGTATTTGAAGCCACATAGGACACCTCGACCCTCACGTATTTGAAGCCATATAGGATACCTCGACCCTCATGTATTTGAAGCAATATAGGATACCTCGACACTCATGTATTCAAAGCCATCTTAGGATACCTCGACCCTCATGTATTTGAAGCCACATAGGACACCTCGACCCTCACGTATTTGAAGCCATATAGGATACCTCGACCCTCATGTATTTGAAGCAATATAGGATACCTCGACACTCATGTATTCAAAGCCATCTTAGGATACCTCGACCCTCATGTATTTGAAGCCACATAGGACACCTCGACCCTCACGTATTTGAAGCCATATAGGATACCTCGACCCTCATGTATTTGAAGCAATATAGGATACCTCGACACTCATGTATTCAAAGCCATCTTAGGATACCTCGACCCTCATGTATTTGAAGCCACATAGGACACCTCGACCCTCACGTATTTGAAGCCATATAGGATACCTCGACCCTCATGTATTTGAAGCAATATAGGATACCTCGACACTCATGTATTCAAAGCCATCTTAGGATACCTCGACCCTCATGTATTTGAAGCCACATAGGATACCTCGACCCTCATGTATTTGAAGCCATATAGGATACCTCGACCCTCATGTATTTGAAGCAATATAGGATACCTCGACACTCATGTATTCAAAGCCATCTTAGGATACCTCGACCCTCATGTATTTGAAGCCACATAGGACACCTCGACCCTCACGTATTTGAAGCCATATAGGAGATCTCGACCCTCGTGTATTTGAAGCCATATAGGATACCTCCACCTTCCTGTATTCGAAGCCATATAGGATACCTCGACTCTCATGTTTTCGAAGCCATATAGGATACCTCGACCATCATGTATTCGAAGGCATATAGGAGATCTCGACCCTCATGTATTTGAAGCCATATAGGATACCTCGACTCTTATCTTAGGAGACCCTGACTTTCATGCATTCAACATCCGCCTTAGCAGACCACGACTATCAAATATTCAATAACCATCTTAATACTATCTTACCTGGGCTTTTTGGGACCTGTTCATGCTTGGGCGGGGGGCGGGGAGCATATCGGCCCCACTAATTATTTTTTTTACCCCTTGAGCTAGGAGGCTGAAACTTACCACACTATATTCTTGGGTCAAGCTCTACCGGAAAATATAAGAAAAAAATCTAAGATGGCCGCTTTGATGACGTCACAGTGACGTCATTTTCAAAAAAGGCATTTTTTGGTCGATTTTCCGTTCAAGTTTTTCGAATTTTTCATATATATAGTTTCTCCGCAAAAACTATATGATAAATTATTAAATATTAATCTGATGTGAAATAAAATTGTGTTTGCCCACTTTTCCTCGCGGAAATTTTGAAGAAGCCTCACGTGGCCGCCATCTTGAATTTATATCCACGATCATCTGCTGGGGGAGGGGGGGGGGGGTAGTGTTATGCAAATTGGCTCAAAATGACCCCAATATAATAAGCTACAAAGTCACGCAGTCTCAGCTATAATTTTTGTCGTTCCTGAGATAGCGCAGAATGTTTGGTAGGGTAGGGCCATAATGCCACCCCCTCCCCCCCCCCCTTCTTCCCAGGCCTGGTAGGGTCAAGAGACGGCAACTATCATGTATTTAACCTCCGTCTTCGGAGACCGATAATCTCGTGTATTCAACAGTCTTCTTAGGAGACAACCTTAAATTGTATATTTATACAGGTACTGGTGATAATCTATAATTGAAGTCATTTCAGATAAGATCGGATTATGTTGTGCAGTTTTATCATCGAGAACGGTGAAATATAATATAACAGGAAACCATGCGCCAAATCATACTCGTCTAATTACTACCGGTGTTTTGTGAAATGGCTTGTTTTAAACTTCTTTTCTTCCCTCATTGGACTACTTGTTCATCTACCTGGCAGAGGCTCAATTTCTGGCTGCATTACATTGTTCGAGGCGACGAGAGAATAATACAAAAGGAGAGTGACTCCTAAATTATTAGCGAGAAGCAATTTGAAGATGAATATTTCGACAAATATTTATTCATGTCATCGTCAGGAATGGTGGCTTGCAACAGTTTCCAATAATCCCAATACCATTAATCACAAAGTCACGGAGTGTCAGATTTGAGTTTTTCTCATTCCGGAGATGTAATCCCCCACCCCCACACATAGTTTAGATGTTAAAGTAAGTTACTGGCAGCAAAGGTGCCAGTAGTATATTGCTGTATTAATTATAGTAACTTACTGGTGGCATGCCAGTGAATACTGTATTTAAAAAATACATATATATATATGCAGTAACTTACTGTATATAATGTTATACAGTAAATTTTTCAAAGTAATAAACTGCAATTATTTTGCAGTACGGTACTTCACTGTGAAAGAAAACAGTAACTTTGGCATTTTTACAGTTAAAAAATGCAGTGAAAGTATAAGGTCCATGGTTTTACGTAACATTCAAATGAGAGAATGAGACAGTCGACCGAGTTCTGAGCTCTGGTTCAAAATCCAGGATACGAATATATCACGGGACTCGAAATTTTTACGTGCAAGTAATAACACATTGGTACAATGGTCCTTGCAAATCGTTTGTGATTGATGTACTGACTACTTATATTTGTTCATTCAAAGGGTGCAGATCTAGGTTAGGCAAATACATGGCGAAGACTAAAGTGATCTATGTACACTACACTGCAAATCACGAACTTTGAATTTTAACACTTTTCTAGATGCAAAACGAGATACAGTTCCAGTGTCTGCGTAACTAAACTAATACATGCTATTCACAGGCCCTCAAAACTGAAGTTTTTGGAGGGTGTGGGTGGTTTAAGGGTGAAGTGTCAAAATATGGAGTCTCTATACATAACCCCATACTTTATAGAAACAAAACCTGGGGTTATTTATAGAGACCCCATATTTCGACGCTTCACCCTAATCCCCCCCACCCACATCCTCCCAAAACTCTTGTTTTGGGGGCCTGTGCTTAATCCTATCTGGCCTGGTCTTCTTACCTCTCGAGCTAGGGGCTGAAACTTACAGCAGTATACCCTCGTGTGAAACTCTACCAGAAAATGTAAAAATCCAAGATGGCCGCTTTGATGACGGCACAGTGATGTCATTTTCAAAAACATTTATTGGTCGATTTTTGGTCGAAGCATGACGGTGCTTTCGAAATGAGTGTACAATCTAAACATGGGACATTTACCAAAACTGAACATCGTGTATACACTTATAGGAATGTGTTCAAATGCTAAACATATGATTTTCAGTGTACAGACTATAATAATGTCAATTTGTGTAACTTTGTAGGACACACCGACACGGCTTTTTAAGGTTTGAAGGAGATCGTTTATTTCTGGACAGATTCGAATAATTGTTCGGTAGGCCAACGTGGAAAAACGTAATATGGCATCACAAAATGTTTTTCTTCTAAAATTTGACCAAAATAAAGTGTACATTTTTTCGTCCTCGTAGCCTCGCCCCACTCGCTTCAGCCCAGATTCAAAATCGTTCAGAACACCTGGGATGGTTACACTGCCATGTAAACAGAACGACTAGGACGACAAAGGAACGTGTAAATCTGGCCAATGTATGGTGCAAGAGAACCAACTACCCACGTGTATGGAAGGCAGAAACAGCCAAAAATACAGTTTACGATATTATACTTCATCTATTTAGCGAACAGCGCAATGTTTTTCAATGACAGACATATCCTGCCATTATGGTACCGAATATGAGAAGGTGGGAAATTATTCTTTTTTGTATCAATACTGTTTTTATTTTCTAATAACAACAAGGTCAATGGCAACCATTTCTAGGTAAATCACTGCCAACTACTCTCTGACATGATACATGATCGGTGCCTTGGCTCGTTCGATAGTGGTCCTTGGTAGATGATCGACTTATTTGTTTGTTGGCCTAATAGCCTAATTCGGTCTTTTTTGTATTTTTGGCGATTGATGCCGTCAGTATACCCGTACGGGTTTGTAAAAAGTGCACAGTCATCTTGGGTAAACCGACTCCAAAGTAAACAAATAAATGCAGTACAAAATAGATTACCGTAGCATTGAAACGCATTCGCTAGTACTACGGCGGACGATCTTCGATGTATATGGTGTGGCTATAGTCAGTTCACCTTGTTAATGCCGTTTTCCGCCTAAAAGTATGGTTGCCAGATATTTCAGCTTCTTAATGCCCAATAGGCCTACCATTTCGAATTTTCAAATTTGTCAAAAGCAGAAGTCTTTCTTCCTCGCGAGCTCGCCGAAATTTCATAGTCAAATTTCACAGAAATTGAACAGCGAGATCACTGTCGGCGTAGGTGATGTCAGCTCTGTTGCAACTACTAATGACACAATGTTTCATTAGACGTTGCTACACAGCTCGGATATTGACAGCTCGGATACTTCATTTTTCTGGTACCCCACGTGGCCACCATTTTGAATTTACCCATGATCCTCTGCTCGGGGGCTTATGCAAATAGGCTCAAAATGACCCCAATATGATAAACTATAAAGTTTCAGCTCTCCATTTTTTGTCGTTCCGGAGATAGCGCAGAAAGTTTGGTAAGGGTGAAGGGGGGGGGGGCAGGTAGGGTTAATTAGTCGTCTACTTAGGATCTTTTCAAAAATGAGTAGTTAGCGCTGCATCATTTTTCTTCCATGCACTGTGTAGAACATACTGAACTCTACAAAATGACTACCATTTCTCCGTGATATCGATAATATATCACGCTTGAAATAACTTTGTAATTCTCTCCATATAAAACTCCAGTACATTTGCTTCATATACCAGGCCTCAATCACATAGAGAGACGTCATAATGTATTCATATCCACTGGCACAAGGTCATTGATTCCGTATTAAGTAATAACAGGTGGTCCGTTGGAGTGTCGCTTATATCCCATGCCCAGTGAAATTGTTGACCTTTGTGCTGGTAAACACGAATACATTATGACGTCTCCATATGTAATTGGGGCCCGGTACATGAAACAACTGTACTGGAGTTTTATATGGAGAGAATTACAAAGTTATTTCAAGCTTGATATGTTATCGATATCACGGAGAAATGGTAGTCATTTTGTAGAGTTCAGTTTGTTCTACACGCTGCATAAAAGAGAATTTATGCAAACTTATCTACTGATTTTTTACAAGCTCCAAAAATGGACAGACTTTTTACTCCAGTGAATATACGAAACAAATTGTACCGTTTTTCATAAAATCATGAAATTTGGTACAGAGGTTCATCATGGCCTGTGGAGCATTTATAGATAGAGAGCTAGTGTGAAATTTTCCTATGTATGCCACAGCTGCCGTTTTCCAAAATGGCCGCCATTTGCATCTAGAATGCTGCACTGTATTATCTGTTTGGCAATATTTTTGTTGGTCATTTGCCAGAATATTGATAGAAAGTCCCTTATCATATGGCCACGACGGCCATCTTGAATTTCAAGATGGCCGCCATCTGAAGCCGATTTTAGTCAATAATTCAATAACCGCGCAATATATGTGCATTATTCCTCGATACACTGCTATATTAAGGAATATTTTAAAATTGCTATAGTGTAATACCGGCCATCTTGGATTTTCAAGAGGGTCGCAATCTGATATTTTCAAGATGGCCACCATCTGGGTCTTATTTTTAGGTCATTTCTATATATGTATTTCAATGACCACTCGCAAACTAGCGGCTCCACTATAGATTGTATATTTCCGGGAGGGCATTACCGGTCATCTGGGGTTTCGATTATCCGACCACAGGAAAACATTTTGTTAAAATCTTGTCAACCAACCAAGTTATAATCATTTGGAAATAAAACTTTGAAACTTTCCATAAGCACGAGTATCTCATCTTAGATTACAATACCTGCAAAATCTTAGATTGTGCTCATAACAGCGATATTTCCGAACCACATAATTCCTAAATTGTAATTATTCCATAGTGAGCTCCATACGTACCCGATATACTTCAATGATCCTCCAGTTCGTAAAAGTGCAATTTCTAATCAGAGATAGGCGTCTATGTGTTCAGTAAACTATTACCATATATGGTAATAGATAATATTGTGAATACCATATATAAACTCTCCCCACTTTTTACAATATTACAAACTGTATACAGCAGTTCATCTGTATCGTCTCGACGGGACGGTTATATGCCTGTCCACATTATGTGAGTATGTCTTAAAATATGGGAAACAGAAACACAAGGTCAGATAGAACGAACTCTATTATAGAAACGGCCAGCTACACTTCTGACGTGAACTCAATCACGTTTCCTGGAAAAAAAGCGCAGAGTACATAAGATGGAATGGTCGAATGCTTTGAAGCGAATCTCCGTATCGTTTACCTAAAACAATAATGCAAATATGTTATGGTAGTCCGAATACGAACACCAGAGCCACACTAAATTTCCACGTAAATAATCCATCTTCAGCTCACGTCTACTAGAATGCTACATGGTATTCGTCTTTGTATAATTGTCGCTGATAAGCTCATCAAACCATATAGCGGAGAAACAGTTAATTACAATAAGAGCAGTGACGCCAGTGACTGGCCTACTAAAGCATTTTAATAGACGCATGGTATTTATCACCAAACTCAAGAAACTTTGAGCGAGGATGCTAACCTGTAACAATACCCATTCGATTCACAGTTTACTTCAGTACTGTTAAACCAAGACGTACATCAAATAATACATGTATTCAGCAAATAACACATACTTTTAGAAATATTTTGTTCAAAACATAGACGTTGACCCTGATAAGAAATTGCATGGGCATAAACTGGAATATGCGAAACGTAGTAATTACAATGAATTTTTGAAAGCAGGATATCTGTAGAGTGCTGCAGTATCATAACACCGTAATAAGTAAGTAAGGAATGAAAATAATAATATTTATAAAGATAATAAGCAAGCAAAGTAGGCAAAACTAGTAAACCAGATATTGTGAATTTTTCAAAATTTTGACTTTTCTCATAAAGCACCAAAGCTGGCACGGAATTGGACAAGGCTTTAGGAGAGAATGATATACGTATTTTGTACTAGGTCTATGTAGGCTGTAACAACCAGCTTTCAAATGGCCGCCATGAGGCACTTTTTTTTTCATGAACACCAATCTTTAAGGCCCGAGTCCAACCAGACAATTATTTCCCACCTTGGCAGGATATAGTTCTAAATGACTATGGGCCACCGCAGAATTTCTTGTACACACAGCAATAAGAAAATAAAAAAATTATGGTTGTGTAGATAAAATTCCGACGTACTGACAAGTCATACCAAACTGGCGAAAAGTTGAGGGGATCCCCTTCGACACGGTGCGCACGCCATATCTTGAGCGTAAATAGTCCCTTTTCAGTATAAAGAAATATGGCGAGACCAGTGCAGCAAATCTCAACTGGTCTATTGATTTCTACCTTTTATTCGTGTTCTCGGGAGTTCTCGATCGAGTCAGTCACAGAAATGAAACTGATCAATGTGTCATATATAGGTATGAAACTGATCAATGTGTCATATATAAGCATGAAACTGATCAGTGTGTCAAATATAGGTATGGAACTGATCCAGACAGGGTAAACGTGTTCGTATGAGGCACTTCTGCTGTTGAAACAGACGATCTGATCCCGAATGCAAAAACAATTAATACGCATGTGTGAAGCAGAATCTTTTGTACACGAGACCGCGAAAAACTCTAAAATTAATACATGTATTCTTCCTGATCACCGCCTAGTACCTTGTGCTGCTCACCGTATGAGGCAATGTTTGAGGGAATTCCTGTCCTATAAATAGTGAACTAATAAGAAAGCTCTAAAATGCCGCAGGTCGAACGACCAATCGCTGGAGGGGAGAAGGCTCACTGCCACTGTCTGTACCTTGGCAGACAATCCTATATTGTCTAGTCCTATTGGAGCCCTCAAATCACCTACCTACCGCTACGTCGCTGGTTGTGTTGAACATTGTGTATGCTCTATGTCAAGCGCTAGTCGCACGAATATCGACTTCGATTTCTGTGGATAACATTAATTATACTCTTTGTTTATTCGCAGTTATGAGGATTGATATCATTGCTATTGGTGGAAGAACACGGAGGAGTTTTTGCGGAGCAAAATCCCCAAGATCGCTTGACTGTTCTCTTCGGTCCGTATAACCAGTATTTCGTCGTGGAAGCCGTTACCACTAACGGTAACCGTAGCTGCCAATCGTGCTGAATGGACCACCAGAGGGCGTCACAAACTTTATAAAAAATCGCGCTCGAAACATAAGCTCTTGAACTATAGCGAAACCAGCGAATTATTGCATAGTGATAAATATTTGGAATAAAATCACAGAAGATTCAAACTTTTAAAGCTATTTAATCTTTATATGACAAGGGAAGCTGTCTGCATTACTTTTTCTAATCGTGTATGCAACAACGCAGTGAACTTGTGTCGCTAAAAACAGAGAAACTTGAATGTCTAGGTTTTCTTTCTGTACAGATTTCAATTCATCGATCAAGTCACCTCTCACTATTCCAATAGCTTGACAATTGTCTTGAAGACCAATCATCAGATTTTGTGCACCCTTATCGCTGGTAATCACGAAAGATTGTTTGGCTTTGTAAAAGCGGCCATTGTTCCAGATAATTTAAGGCCTCGTCCTGTCAAGGTCACACACCACCAAAAAACCCTTTACTTTTCATGTAGTAAATCGGCTGCGCACATCTTGACAAAACTTTATTCCCTAACATTTGCCGCCACAAATTACCCACCACGCCCGGTAGCCCGACTTTCTCTCTCGAACATATAAAAAAAGTCAGCATACATTCGCCACCATTTTTTCGAGCTACGGCTGCCAGAAATTAGGTTATTCGTCCGACACAATCAAAACTGGCCCCGATTTTTTCCCGATTAAAATTTTAAAAGGCTGTTTGGATATTTTTTAGTGTTGAATATTATAGAAACATTTTAAAATATATCACAAACCAATTTTCGCCCAGTCAGGTATAATGATCAATCAAATCTCACCGGAAGTCAAGTTATGATTATAGTCTTCGGTCTAAAAAAATCAATGGTGGGTTGTAATCTACAAATATTCCGATTACAATGATATTGCAGTGGTCAAATAAACAGGTGCAACGGTCATACTTAAAAAAGTTGAAACTTAGGAACATTCGGATTAGAGAGCTATTTTCATTAATATTTAGGCCCTTTGGCATTGAGAAACTTATTACTAAATTACGTCAGTTCTGGCTTTTTGATTTGCTTATCTACATGACGTTTGCTATGATGCATAAAATTATTCCTGGAGACACACGAAGTGACTTATTAACACAACACCAACCCCACCCCCTCCCCCGATTGTCGAGAGAAAATATAAAGTCATAATTTACGGCTATTAAGGTGTATCAGACTTCCCGTCAGCAACGGATGAATGACCTTGCATGAAGATATTGTACAGACCAAGCCATTTCTACGTTGTAATGATTTCATTTTGTGAATATATTGCCCTGAGAGCGATGGTCCTTTTTCCCAGGTAGCGGCCCATATATACTGCGCACTACCACACATCCAACCTATACGGGGTGGACGGTAAGCAAAGATGGCATACTACGCACTGGCGCGCACTCAGACAAGGAATGTTTAAGGCCAATCAAAGAAACATATTTGTTGATTGAAATCTGTTTTATTGACATATAGTTGCTGTTACACAAAATACTCTGGTAGTACCGGTATACAACAATGTTCTAGACTGAAAATAAGCATATCAAATATGCATGTGTTACGAATTCGTATTGGAGAGGTTATTTCTAGAAGAGTTTGTACTCATTTGGGTCCCTGATCTGCATAATTCGAAACAAAAATGTGCGGAAACTTTTTCTGGTAACAGTAGGCCTAACTGACTTGACAAGTCTCACTCGTGGACAGCCCAATGCTAAGTAAGTCTGTTTCTGTTGTTACATCATTGCAGAGGGCGGAGCATTTGTTTCTCTTTGTTCCCATGTTTCTGTGGTATAGGTGTGCTGCTCAACAGTAACTTTTTCTGCTTGATCTTGACGTTCTTAAACACGGTGCAATCAGGCGATATTTCAGCGTGCATGCAAAACTATAACATCAGAACTTCTGTTGTTGGTTCATACACAGAATATAAGGAATGTATAGTAATCTGTCTGCAATCGGCAATTATTTATATTAATCGTAAATCATTTATATGATTTATGTTACCGATACTTTCACTAGCCGTCGTGAAATACATTTAGAATGATCACATGCTAATGAAATTAATTATCTTGCATAATTAGTTCCAAGCCTCACACCATTAAAAGCTATTTCTTTGATAATATCACGGATGGAGAAATCACAAAAAGTAGTATAAAACGGAGGTATAAAAATGATCACATTATAATGACAAAAATGGGGCACGAACACACAGCGATGAAAAATGGCCTATGTCCGAGCTCAAGCGCAATGTCTAAACTACTGAAATATTCTATATCCGTAGTATTTTATCACTAATTAGAAGACACATTTGTGGCAACAAGACGATCATTAAAATATTTTTAATTTCATTTTTTAGTGATCAAGGCAAGTTAGAACCAAAATGTATTTATGGTAAAACTGTATGGAATTGACATAAGAATTGAACTGGCTGCCTTGGCTGCCTACTATACAAATTACTTTCCAAAAGAACTCAAAATACGTCCAGTTTATTGAAAACGAGCTTTTGACACGTATTTAACTTGCAATCCGATCCTTGATCGCAACAATCTGACCTCGTTTTCTTCAAATATGGAAACTTAAGGGTACCGAGCCCTCCTACACACACTTTTACACAATCTCTAGAACTTATCTTTATACAGCTAAAAGTATGCCGTATAGCTGTAGTAATGTATATATTTGCTTCCTAAATCGTAAACCTGCTTGAATTCAATGCCTTAATCTCCATTAAGCTGCACAATCAAACGTAGAAAACGGAAGTTAAAACTAAAAGTTAACTCCCCTAGGAGAGAGTTGTCCGCCCCTAGGAGAGCTCTCCCACTCAATCCAGCGTGGTCACTATAAAGGTCACTGCAAGCCTCATTCCAATCCTCTTTCTCCTGTTTGCTCGAGCAGTGCACATCTAGGGAAGTGTTCAGAGTCAATTTTACAACATTAGTTGTTGTTGTCTCGCTGGTATATCCTTTATCAAGTGTTGACTTTGTTGTTTATTCGGAACTTACTTATTGTATTATTATGTCTGAAGTTCCGACTTGTATTCCTTGTCGTACGTGCGGGCAAAATTTGTCCCCTTTGGACTCTCACACGGCTTGCTTTTCTTGTAAAGTTTTGTGTTATCGTGCGTCCACGTGCGCGGAATGTGTATTATGGGATCCGACGGCTTGGAGGAGTTATGCCCAGGCTCGTCGTGCCTTTCTTTTACATGCTTGTGATGACCCGTCTATTTCGGAGATCGACAGACGGGTCTTAGAAATTTCTTTGGTCAATGATATGAAGTGTAATGAGGATCTTGACCGAGCTGGTCAAGACCCAGTTTCTCCCGCGTCGGTATGTATTCCATACTATCCTACACGAAGATAATTCTAGGTTGCTAGACAGTTTGACCCGGTCCGGAGATTCATTGTCTAGGGTCGATCCAAAACCCGTTCCTTTGTTACGCTCAACAAAGACCAGGTCGGTCTTGCCTGGCCATTCCATTGTCTCCGTCAGACAAAAGAATTCTTTGCCACATGTTATTTCGCCTCTGTCTATCGGTACCACATGTTTCTTCCAAAAAGAAGAAAGCTAATAAACAACGTCGTGTGTCCATTTCTCCGTTGTCGGTTTAATCTGGACATAGTTTATTTAATTCCGTGCCCGATCTATTTGTTGGGGCGAATGTTGGACTCGTTTGAGTCGGCCACGTGTTGAGTGTCTTCGGACGTACGTCGCTAAATATTTGGTTTTTGGCGGAGATTTTAAATTCTATTGAAATGATCGTCTGACGATGTTTTTTTTTCTAAAAGTCTTTATGAAATCTCATGTTTAACAAATAACACAGGCCTGCATTAGGTCAGTGTGTATTCAATATTGCGCCTCCACACAAACTTTGAGTTGCGACCCGGTGTGTTTGAGGTGGGCTTTTATTGGCCCCCAACATTCCGTTTTGTTCGGTCAGTATGGAGCCTATTGTGATGTACTTTAAACGAACAGGTTTTTGTTTCGTTGATTCTTGATTTTATCCATTGAATTGTTGTATAAATTACCAGGATTGTGAGTACTACCCTCGTTTGACGCGGGAGGTTCGTTTTTCCCCGCCGGGGAAATCCGATTCTTTATAAGCAGTCCGTCAATGTTCCATGTTGTTGTTGTACGTTTTGTTCGGACTTTGGTAGTTTTCACCTTCTTGCATTCAATTCTTTGGTCCTACCAAGAAGGTAATCTCTTGTTATATCAAGTATTATTATGTGATTTTGATATTCCTGTCTTCAAGAGAGAACTTACGGAGGTTTTATTCTGCCTCTCATGTTTACGTGATTGTTGCTTTTGTGTACGTAACCACGATTCTATAATAGCGTAAAGGCCATGTTACGGGATTTCAATGCTACGACTGTTTGTTGCATTTTAATGAGCTTCTTTGCTGATCTCTTTATGTGATTAAGGGTGTGTCCATCAACAAAGGGATCACGTGTTGGTTTATCGTGAGTATGTAATCCTATTCACCCACTGTTTATTGTGAAACTGTGCTATTCTTTGATACACAAATTTGTTATTTACATGTGAATTGTTTGTTTTCTCACCAAGTTGGTCCCATCTGTATACTGTATTTCGCATATAATTCAGATGGAGTTGAGCATTATTTTTATTTCTTCTCTCTGAGAAAATTTAAAATTGTTAGCGTGAGGGTGTTGTTGTTGTTGTAATCCTAGACAATATCAACAATGCTGCCAAAAGTCACATTGTATGGCATATGGTAAAAAGTAAAACAATTGTGAGTGTATTTCTCCGGGAAATCTTTAGAAATACTCTCGTTCGACGATACGGAACACGTAAATTCGTGAAGTTTTCTTGATTATCGGTACAGTCTACAAGAACATCACACTGCTTTTTAGCAATGAACTTACCGTTTCTGCTTCTCGACAGCTTGTTCGCGCTAGGTCATTTCAAATTCAAAATTTTTAATATCTTTACCTTCCTGCCGGCGAGAGTCTTTAAATGTATTTCCTCTCTTCGGGAATTTTTAAATTCTTTAAGGATCTTCTCGGTTACGTGAAATCTCTTTGTTCTGGACTACGTTCCGTGGCAATGGTTAACACGCTGGGCTCTGATCCAGCGATCCGAGTTCAGATCTGGCACGAAACATATTGTGACTATTTTTGGGTTATAAATAGTAACATTGTTTGTAAATGTTGATATTCTCTCCTTATAAAACTCCAGTACTGATTTTCATGTACAGGAGACAAATTACATTGGGAGAGGTCATAAGGTAATCATGTTCACTATTATAGTATTCATGTTCACTGACACAAAGATCCATTATACCTTTTAGCTCATTGAGCTTACGTGTGATTAGCGCTAGGAACATTTAATGTGTTCATCTCTACTGCGTTTCTATTTTTCTAAAAGATGGAAAATAATTGCAATCGGTTTCGGTTGCAACTCTTTTCTCGCTTCGCACCTTTACGTCGTTACGTTACGTCGTCTCGTTGTCCTCGTTCACCTGTACATCGTTTCTCGCCGTTACGTCGTGTACTTTTATAAGTTTGTATCCTGCTTTATTAGGAGCATGTTTGTACATTATGTTGCGAATGCGAAATCGCTACGTTGTTTATCACTCACAACGTGTCTCTCATTTTTCCACGTTCCGGTACGCCATACGCCGTGTTTCACGTCATTGCTTCATATGTGAGATGTATATTTTATATCCATATTTCCTCGTTTTTCGGCACTTCCTTCGATACTCCATCGTCGGTCGTCGGCGGGAGTGGAAGTCCGTCCGTTTAGCGTCATCCTTCCATTTGTATCAGTCCCTCTCAGGTTTTTCACATGGTGATTTACTTAGGTGCGTCATTACTCTACGAAGTGAGTTTTGTTCAAGCATTTTTTGATTCCGATTTTGTGTTGAGTTAACAAAATTGTTGTTGGAATCAACAGTATTTCATCTAATACTGTTCTATGGAGAATGGAATGGGTTTTTGGTTTATGGACGTGGATAGTGATGGACGTCGCCTGGATTGTCATTGACGGGCTAGACGTTTGTATTTGAATTCAGCACAGATTTGTGTTGATTTTTGGTTTAACTCACAACCATGTTGACTTTAACACTCAAACAGTTTGTGTTTAGATCCGTTTGCTTTAGGATTGTGCTTAAACGACACAATGTGTTTCGGGGTGTACTTGGGGACAGTTTTCGACTTTCTCCTTCTAGTACTTTATTCCCGTATTGACGGTTGCACCAGTTGTTAGACTTTGACATTATGGTTCTGTCATCATCTTAGGGCTTTTCATTTCTATGCAGGACCTTACTCACTACGTTGGTTACGGGTTCGGTCTATGCAGCGGAATTATTTGTCCTGGTGCCGAGGTCGTTTTGCCGATCCCGACTCTGTCTCTAGTTCCCTCGTTGCTGACTTCCTCCATCTTCACCGGGATAGGAAGTTTCATATTAGCTCCATTGTAGGGTATGGATCTGCTCTGGCTAGGGTGTTACGTCTTACCTCTGGTACCGGCATTATCCTTAACGATTATATCTCTGCGCTTATTCGTGCCTTCGCCTTACAGTCGCGACGTACTCGCCTACTGTTACCGAAATGGGATATCGGTGTGGTTCTGTGTGCTTTGATTCGTCTGCCCTTTGAACCCTTTCTATCCGCTTCTCTAAAGCTGTGTCCTACGTACATGGGCTCAAAGACGACTCTTTGTTATGCCCTGTTCGAGCCATTCGCCACTATCTTACTCGTACCGATTTCCGTTCGCGGCTCTCGGCGCCTGTTATTTCTGTCGTTTTTCGCCCGTCTGCAATGCATGACATTACGAAAAAAATACCCTTGACGCGTGGTTGAAGAAGACCATAAAATGGTCTTATCAATTGGCCATTGACGCCTCCCCGCTACTGTATACTGCTTCTTCCCATGAGATTCGTGCCATCGCTACACATGGCCTTGATGGAAGAACTTGTCCCTCCATGACTTTGTCCAGTCTTGTGCCTGGACAACAAACTCCACGTTCACAAATTTCTATCTGTGAGATATGTCGGCATTGAGTTCATGCAATCAGATAGTGTGACCACGCTCGGGCCATTTTGGTGGCTACCCAGCACGTGGTAAGTAATTTCAGAAAAAGAGGGGGGGGTGCAAAATTGTCACCATTACAGCAAGGCAGCCATCTTGCTGTATCATCTCATCTCATCTCTCAATTATATCATGTGTCCACTTTCGATACGATCATCTATGAAGGAAGAAATAAGTCAGATAGACGACCATGGGCTCTCTAATCATCAATCTAAGAGGTCTGACACTATGGGGAATTTAATTTTTACCTTAACTGCGGTTTTCCTTGTGTCTTGCAGGTTATATCTGACTTCCTTCTACATGATCTCAGCTGCGTCACCTACGCTCAACTCACAAGAAAGAAGAACTGACACTTGTGAGTATTATTAATATTGTTTTTGTTTCAGGTTGCTAGTGTCAGCAACTTCGAGTAAAGTACAGAGAGTTGACAGTTGCGTAGAGTTGGCTCAGGGAACACACGCAGTCGACTCCTAGGCATCCTACAAGACCTACTCAGCTTCAAGAAACAGGCTGAGAAGTTGACGTAAGACGACTTGTGGACTGAGAATGGTGTGGCTTGGCGCCCTCTAAGCCCGGACAGATTACGCATCACCCAACCTTAAAGGTTCAGCCAAGTTTCTGCATGTATGTGCTAAAGTCGGCTTTGCCCCAATCGACATACAATGATCATTTTTAGATAGAGGCTGAGACGGCCGTGTGGTCTGGTCCGTTTGCTGTTTCTGCTGGCGATTGGGTATCGAACTCTGAGGACGCGGATTCGTGTCTCGCACAGTCTGACCTTTTTGTTTTCCAGCTCTAGTAATTGTACCTTTCTGAGAGACTGTTATCTTTAAAATAATTGGATATAAATATTATCTTAAAAATTATTGGATATAAACGTTATCTACTCAGTAGTAATAGGTCAGTTTGGCAGCCGCTATCTCTCAAGTCATCATTTTAGTCCTGACACAATTCTGACTTTTAATCTTTGACTTTACTGCAGTTTTGCTTGTCATTTCAGTTTGAATTGACTTCCTCCCAGATGATCTCAGCCGGGTCACCTACGCTCATCTCACAAGCAGTGTCTCCACAGTCGAATAAAGTACAGAGTGGACGATTGCGTAGTATTGACTCAGGGAGCAAACGCAGTCATCTCCTACAAGACCTGTTCAACTTCAAGAACCAAGTATGGAGAGTTGGACATAAGACGGTTTGTGGACTGAGAATGGTGTGGCTTGGCGCCCTCTAAGCCCGGACAGATCACGCATCACCCAACCTTAAAGGTCCAGCCAAGTTTCTGCATGTATGTGCTAAAGTCGGCTTTGCCCCAATCGACATACAATCCTGCCAAGATAACCTATCAGCCCTAAGAGCAGAGGATTCAAACTTCTTGGTAGAGATTGTATACCACACCACGAGCACAGCTACATGGATGGAGACATTCAAGATAAGTACTAGTGTATCTTATCCATGTTTTAACCTTTTCGTCCTTGACCAGGGTTACATTTGTTGATGTTTGATGTCTCATTATTATATCCATGTCTGTGTCATTCCAGCGGTTACTAAGCCTGCTTTTAGAACTACAACAAGGCCGAGGTTCCCACCTCCATATGTTGGTACTGAGGCATTGAATTCAAGCAGGTTTACGATTTAGGAAGCAAATATTAAACATCTATAAACAATGTTTCTATTTGTTACTAAATCAAACCTGCTTGAATTTAATTGTCCCTCCCTTCCGTCCCCTCATTCCGCGGCCTTGCTATCTGCTGGTCTCGGTTTGAGAAAGAGGATTGGAATGAGGCTTGCAGTGACCTTTATAGTGACCACGCTGGATTGAGTGGGAGAGCTCTCCTAGGGGCGGACAACTCTCTCCTAGGGGAGTTAACTTTTAGTTTTAACTTCCGTTTTCTACGTTTGATTGTGCAGCTTAATGGAGATTAAGGCATTGAATTCAAGCAGGTTTGATTTAGTAACAAATAGAAACATTGTTTATAAATGTTTAATGTTTTGTGGGCTTAAAAACATGACTTGGATGGGACTAAACATTCGACAACAAAAGACAACGGCTTCTGTTGAAAGACCACGCTCGATTAAGAACCGTGGTAATGCACAAGAGCAGTAAAATGACGAACACATTCTTTATTGCGATGGAATGAACATTCGAAATCCTTTGTCATTCTAAAAGTTATATTCTAATGTTGAAAGTTAACGCTGTTGTATAAGAACCGTAATAATATATATTTTCGGAGATTGACGGCTTTCTACAGTATGTGTTCGAAACCTAAATTAACATTGTTATTCCATGATAACAGTGGTAAAGGACCGACATGTTAGATTTAATAAACTGCTTGTTCAATTTCCGTCCGGCTGACCATGATTTTCTCATTGACGCAGCAGCTGGAAGTAATATCAGGCATTGGACGCTGTCGTTCTAAGCGAAATCGGTGAACATGGTAAGGGGAAAATGCCTACCTGTTTCTCGTTTATGCGAATTTCATTTTTTGTTGTTAAAAATAGACGCCTGTCTTCCGTCAAAATAAAAGCCCTTCATATATTTTTACCCGCGTTTAACAGTTCTGTGCAATGTTACGGAAGCGTATTAGTGCCAGTGTGAAAAAAAAATTCCGAGATTTATCTCCTAATTAGGACATAATATCTCCTAATTAGGAGAAAATTATCTCCTAATTAGGACTTATTATCTCCTAATTAGGAGATAATAAGTCCTAATTAGGAGATAATTATCACCTAATTAGGAGATAATTATCTCCTAATTAGAGATTATCTCCTATCTCTTAATTAGAGACTAATAAGTCCTAATTAGGAGATAATAAGTCCTAATTAGGAGATAATAAGTCCTAATTAGGAGATTAATCTTAGGAGATAAATCTCGGATTGATTTTTTTCACACTGGCACTAATACGCTTACGGAAGCGTATTAGTGCCAGTGTGGAAAAAAAATTTCCGAGATTTATCTCCTAATTAGGACATAATATCTCCTAATTAGGAGAAAATTATTTCCTAATTAGGACTCATTATCTCCTAATTAGGAGATAATAAGTCCTAATTAGGAGATAATTATCACGGATCACTCTCGTGTGTTTAAACCAGATCGATCAAAGGAGTGGCTATCATAAATGTGTTTAGCTGGATATATGATATCGAAAGTCGATGTAGCTCTCCATGAACCTATATTTCTTTAGTGATGTTGGGTGGTACAAGGAAACTGTTTTATGAGAGAAGATTATGTCGATTTGATCTATTACACGTTGAAATCTCAAAATTATATTGAGGTGTAATGTCACGGCGGATGTGGTTACATTGAAATCATAAGATTCGTTTTGATTCAAGGTTTCAAATTTTAGACAGTTTTTAGGCTAAAATGAAAACGGAAAAGCCACAAACAGACGTAACCCCAACTTCAACGGCAGTCGACGATGTTTTTGAATCTGATCGTTTAAGATGATAAATCTTGGGTATTTTAAATTTTAGTTTCACCAGCTCAACAACTGAAGGTGTTAATAAACGTATAAATACTCCTTTCACTGATTTTCGTTTCCTGATTCTTGTTTTTGTTTGTGATTTTTTCTTGTATTTATAATTATCTTATTATGTTATTAACGACATGTATCAATAAATAATATTACGCTATAGCGTCCAGTTATCAGGAAGTTAATTATATGATAAATGTCAGAGTTAATGAGATAATGCACTGTGATATCATCACTTCCTGAAAGAACAGATGTACTTGATAGCGACGATATTACTAAGGTGTTTCATAGGCGTGTAATCTTGTTATACGAGGAAGTGATTGAATTGTTGACGAGAAATAGATTGGATTTAAAGTTAGTTTGGTATATCTGTACACGTTAATAACTGGCCGTTGCATTGTCTAAGTAAATGTGTTTTATCTTTATAATTACACAGGCAGGGAATTTGGAATGGTTCCAGATGATAACGATTACGATTTGTAGAGGATAATAGTATGTTCAAACATCACCAAAACTTGACGAGCGCTTGTTTTGTTTGGCATCGGCGGATTTACCTGTGTTTTTAAACTTCCTCAATAAACTACGTCAATACAACGTGGCTAATCATTATGAGATTACAGCCAAGCGGATGTACGTAATCTGAACGTCACTGGACTTCAAAACAGGACAATGTAAAACTAATTCCATTCGTCAATATACAATTATTGCATGTTATAGAGTGCGACATCACGATTTGTCAGCTCGAGACAAGTGATGTACAACTCGTGCGCAGATGTCCCACTCTATAACATGCAATAGTTGTTTTATTATACCGAATGTTTTATTTTTAGTACGTACGGTAACACTAATTCTAGTTCTGTATCGGTCATAATTTTGAAACGCTCCCGTTTGCCAGCGACATCCATAGTCGAAACAGTTTCGATGCGACAGAGCATCCGCACTGGCAGACGACCTGAATCGGCCTGTCACCATGAGAAACAAATGGGAGGTTATTCCTGGCTGGACCAGCAGATGTCGCCGTGGAACTATGTACGTTCATAAAGTTAGACCGCGGTTCGCATTTCGCAGTTCATTATTCGAGGAGACCAGCAATTATTTAACAAATGTCATGTTCAACGCTCTGCCATGGTACATGACATTTATTCAACGGTAAGGCAAGATATGATTGCAAAATCACTGAACATCACGGTTTGTAGAATGACACGTGACAGGCTGTCAACCAATGAAAACATTACGAATTTACATGAGGTATTATAATAAAATGAAATGCCCTTACTGAGAATTATTCCAAAGTAAAATTGTTCTGTACATGTAGTTTCCGCCGACAAGATTTAAGATTTATTCGGTATTTATTTGCAAATATTACTACAACAGTGTATAAGGCCTTTTGGAGAGATTATATGACACTAACTTTGATATAGATCGTGACAATGAATCAGAGTTCACGCAGATGGATAACTTCAAAGAGGTTTTTAGAATCAAAGGAAACCTAGTCATACGTTGATAACATCGGTAAACGATCTACATGACAGATTTAGTAAACTGCATGATTATCTTTTTCGATAGGGCGAAATTAGCTGAAATAATATCTAGAACTAATATCAGGCCTTGGACACTGTTGTTTGAAGCAAAGTCTATAAGCAGGACATATCACGATACTGTCTAGTCTATAAGCAGGACATATCACGATATTGTCTAATTCTAATTTATACAACAGATAATGTTGACCCTTTTTCTCAATACATTGATTTGAATTCGTTTCTTTTGAAATGCATATATTTTACCCGCGCTTCCATTTCACGATTTTTCAGTTCTTTCTTTACGTTTCTTAACTTGTGTCCAATTCCGCTTAACCCGGGGCTAGGGGCCGCATGAACCCATTTACTTCGCCCCCAAGTGGGTGAGCAGCATGAGATTTGTACCATGTCTGTTGCCACGAAAAGATGAATTTCCTCTACATGATGACTGTACATGGATAGTCACACATGTCAAGCTACTCATATAGTTATTTATATCGTTGCTATATGGCCGAAATAGCGACGTTAAACCCTAATTGACTCACACCCATTTACTTCAAGATCCTCATGGTGTTCATATGGACAGTCACAATCAAAGCGTCACTGATGTGCATCATTCTCTTGATAATGAATTTAAAAGAAAATCATTTGGATTAAGAATACTGATCAGCGATACGGATTTGATATTTTTGGAACATCATGATGTCTTGCTGGCATCATTGATAACTGTTGACCTCATCTTTCTTGCAGAAAACAAGCCTATGTTTATGTATACTATGATTGCTTTAAATTGTTGCTAATGCTGCGATATGAATTAAGACTATGGGTTATGGACATGGAGATTCATTAATGGACAACAGCTGAATAATCAATAATTTATCACAAAATACCTTTCTCCGATGATTACCAACTTGAAAGAAGCCAAATGCTTGTTCGAGTTAAATTGCTTATAAACTCCTTATAGCCGACGGAAAATATCCGACAGATAATATCGCATTCAGACTTTTTCTTGAAATCGCAAGGTGTTTTTTCTGACGTATGTGTGCAAATCACATTCTTCAATGTCCGAAGCAGTGATTAAATACTTCACCCCGTGAAAAGTAATCGTTCTTAATGAGAAAACGACTGCTCATAACGATGACCCGGCGGCGAAGATCGATTTTTTTTTATCAAAAGTGGGATTATCGCCTCCAAATGACGGGGAGTTACCCAAAAGGGTGAGGATCGATTATGGTCTGTGATACTAATTGGTTTGTAAACGACGAAAATTATTTTGTGACTGGTGATTTTGGTGTGGAAAGAACATCAACCGGTGTATTGGTCTATCGGTACAGCTTGTAAAACAAAACATTGCAATATTACGGTTCTTAGTTGAGCGTGGGCTTTCACTTTGACTTTTAGACTCGTCAATGTTCAGTTCAAGGCAGCAAAGACTTTGTCCAGCATGCTCTATTTCAACATCGTCAATTATCCCTTTCTGGACAGTAATATTCCAGTGGGACCTGCATATGGCGTATACATATCTCGCCTAGGAGCATTTGCTAGATCCTATGTTAAATGTGACAATTTTAATCAACGTCACAAAACATTGTTGCAGAAACCTGTAAAACAGGGCTATATCACCAAGCGCCTCCACTCAAAGTTTCTCAAATTTGGCGATAGATATCTCGCATGCTGATAGCAAAATACGAGCGTAGCGTGCAAGATCTATTAGTCCAGTAAATCTAGCGCATTTTGGGGGTTAACCCACCACAAATTGCAACAGAATTTATTTCACTGCTATGCATTTCAGAAAGGTCCCCAGAATAACATACTGAAAGTCTACAATCTCATATGCATGGGAAATATCTTAAATTTCAAGTTGAAATTTGAGGTATTTTTCGCGAAATTTCAGTGTTTACCTGTCTCTTGCTCCTATAAGAAAACCTTGTACTTGGTACTAAGCGTGAAAGAAATGGGTCATTACTTACACTCATTCCATTCGTTATCATATCAAGGTTATACTCAGCCGAAAATAATACCCTTGCACGGAAGTATTTATGGAGAAATTCAAAATGGCGGATGTATGGGGTCATTCTAAATCTGAACGTTTCACCATTTTCATGACAGTCCAGGCAATCTATCTGGGTTTTTTTAGCTGGACCCAAAACAAATTGCAACAGAATGTTTTTCTCTGGTATGCATTTCTAATAGGTCCCCAGAACAACATACTAAAAGTCTACCAAAATCTATTTGGTGGAGATACGAGTTTTTCTAAAACAAAGATACACCATCATGCTTCATATAAGAAGGTAGAAAATATGTAAAATGCGGGTTCGAGTCTCGCACGGGACCGACCCATCCAGCACTAGTATTTGTGCTTTACTGAGAAAGTGTCATCCTAAAAATAATTGGATGTAGAAAATATTGGTTTGTCTCTGAATAAGGACAGTTTATCATCCAGAAATCCAATCAATACATGATGATCCAGGATACACTATTCTATGGTGGTGAAAACATTTACATTCCCAATGGATTTGCTCATAAAAGTAGATAGCAAAACGATAGTTCAGCACCAGGGTATATAATCATACATGGTAATATCCTGCCAGTTGGCATTATTTCAATTATCATTGTTATACGATAGGGAACTGACAAGCTGTGATATATTTTCTTTCAACCTATGACAATCACAGACAATAGTTCCATCAACTTATAAAGATATAACTCTATTATCACAAACATGTAGCAAGTGTCAGGTCCGACATTCAATAGTGTTTGTACCTTGTTGAAAACAAATGCAGCCTTGCCAATCAGGAGAGAGAGAGAGAAATTAGATTCAACGTCGCGTTTAGCAATAGTTCAGATATATAACGACAATCTGCCAAACATTTATGATCCATCACAATTGTTTGTAAGACAAATGTTGTTGATGAAAGAAGAATAATTATGCAGATCCTAATATATCATTTAATTATCAAACAAATAATACTTTGAATTATAGGCAAAGTTGACGGCATAACTTATCATGTTTCATTTTACATTCTAGTTCATGGTAACATTATTAGGGGAAGTGACTTCTCATACATATAGTTGATGTCTTTTATTGTTATTCCTTATGAACAGTGCCATGAGTTGAGGATTATTTCACAGCACTATCAATCCCAATACCAGTCTTCGCCAATGTCATTTTCAAAGGTCTGGGTTTGATGAGTTTGCACAGCTCAGTCGTTTGCATTCTCCACACACACTTGAACAATCCAGGCCATGATCCTTAAAGGCGCATCTGCTTCAGCTGCAATCCTTCTTGCAGTTTCACCTGATAACCTCAAGTAACCCCTGAAGCTGGTGGCAGATCAGTTTTCGCAGGGGCCACCGATTGAATTGTGCACTCCCATTTTTGTGGCTGCAATGGATGGTCTTTCCCTCAAGTCAATTCTTTCGTCTGGGTTACTATTGTATATAAGCGTTTTCTATGCTGCTGCAATAAATGACCTTCGCCGGGACTCCCTTGACCTGGATGAACACTTCAGCTTGTTGGCGAAATAGCTCAGTGACAGTTGTCTTCTTCAAGGCAGCACCTTTGTCAATGCCATATGGTCGGAATACTGTGTCCCAGCCCAGAATGGCATGCACAAGCAACATATTTGTACAGACTTGCATTCCAAGCACAGCCTTTGTCTTCTTGACATTACAAACTCTCCAGCCCCGCTAGTGACATGGTCATTCAGTCAAAGAAAGACGAATTCCTAGCAAACAACGCCAACAAGTAGCAGTTGATCACTCTTATGAGTGACCAGTTAGAAAGGGCGGGATGTTTCATATGCAGATGTTTTTATTGTAAAAGATTCCGTTTAATCGACTGAAAGAATCAAAACTTTGGTTGGTGATGATATTGACCTGTTAGTTCTGCTCTGTTTTCATGCAGACATCGATGACAATGACATCTACTGTCAGCCTAGAGAGAATGCAAAGAAACGGATAATTTGGAATGTCAAGAAGACAAAGGCTGTGCTGGGAATGTAAGTCTGCGCAAATATGCTGATTGTGCATGCCGTTCAGGGCTGTGACACAGTATACTGACCATATGGCATTGGCAAAAGTGCGCCGTAAAGAAATCAACGCTCAATGAGCTATTTCGCCAACAAGCTGAAGTGTTCAACCAGGCCATTGAGAGTCCCGATGGAGGTTATCTATTGCACGTGCTTGTGTAATCCTGACGAAGCAATTGGCTGCATGAGATACAAGCGTTTCTGTGACAAAAACGAACCATATTTGCGCAGGTACAAAACCTTCCACCAACATCAGCATCAGCTAAGTATCAAGGTTCGCGTGTTTAGAGTGGAAAGGGGAAGACCATCCATTGCAGCCACAAGAATGAGGGTGGACGGCTTCTCTCTGTGAAAACTGAACTGCCATCAGTTCCACTGGCACTCTTTGAGGTTATCAGGTGCCACTGCAAGAAAGATTGCAGCTGAAGAAGATGCATCTGTAGGAGCATGGCCTATATTGTTAAAAATGTAAAATGAAACATGGTAAATGGCATGGTAGAACGTCATGGTAGAACATCAAGTTTGCATATAATCTAGATTATTATTTGTTTGATAATTAGATGATAGGATCTGCGTAATTATTCTTCTTTCGTCAAAACATATCTGACACACAATTGCGATAGATCATTAATGGTTTGCAGAGCTGTATTTTTCAACAAGGCACATGTTGTGATAATAGAGAAATATCCCCATGAGTGGGTTTGGGGAAATATTGTCTGTGACAGTTATCGGTTGAAAGGAATATATATCACAGCTTGTCATTTCATTTATTTTGGGAGAGAATTCCTCTTTCAGATGATTATGCTAATTGCAAAAATGTTAACTGACTGAATATTACCATGTATAATTCATATAGCCTGATGCTGAACTATCAGTTTGCTATCTACGCTTATGAGCACATCCACCGGGAAGACACATGTTTTCACCACCATGGCCTACTGTACCCTGGGTCATGTATTAATTGGATTTCTGGATGATAAGCTGTCCTTATTCACGGAAAAAATAATATTCCACCTTGCTTATATGAGGCATAATGGCCTGTTATGTATTATAAAATGGCGTATCTTTGTTTTCAAAAAAAGTCGTATCTCCACCAAATAGATTTTGGTAGACTTCTAGTATGTTGTTCTGGGAACCTATTAGAAATGCATACCGGTGAAAAAAAATATGTTGCAATTTGTTTTGGGTCCAGCTAAAAAAACCCAGATAGATTGCCTGGACTGTCATGAAAATGGTAAAAAGTTCAGATTTAGAATGACCCCATACATCCGCCATTTTGAATTTCTTCATGAATATTTTCGTGCAACGGTATTATTTTAGGCTGAGTATAACCTTGATATGATAACGAATGGAATGAGTGTAAGTAATGACCCATTTCTTTCACGCTTAGTATCAAGTACAAGGTATTCTTATAGGAGCAAGAGACAGGTAAACACTGAAATTTCGCGAAAAATACCTCCAATTTCAACTTGAAATTTAATATATTTCCCATGCATATCTGTTTGTAGACTTTTAGTATGTTATTCTAGAGACCTTTCGGAAATGCACTGCAGCAAAAACAATTCTGTTGCAATTTGTGGTGGGTCAAACCTCAATTTGACTGGACTATATGGCGTTACTTTTCGCAACTTGTGTCTAATTCTGCTTAACCCGGGGCTGTACTTCAAGATCCTCATGGTGCTCATATAAGCAGCACAATCAAAGCGTGACTGAGATACATCATTCTCTAGATGACGACTTTACAACGAATATCATATGGATTAAGTATACTGATCAGCGATAAGGATTTGATATTTTTGGAACATCATCATGTCTTGCCGGCATCATTGAAAACTGTTGACCGCTTCTCTCTTGCAGGAAACTAGCCTATGTTTATGTATACTATGATTGTCTTTTTGAATTTGGTGCTAATGCTGTTATATGGAATATGGAATAGGTCTTTGGATTATGCACGCGGATATTCTTTAATGGACGACGGCTGAATTATGAATGACGGGCCAGACGCTTGTAATTACACTAACGCCGCAATATGATGGCGAATGGTATGCGTTACATGCAGTACACCAACAATCCCCAACAAACAGGCAAATGCAATGCGCGTTGGATTCCACCACCACAGTTACTCGACAGACGTTAGGAATCTGCTCAGTAAGCTTCGCAAACAGTAATGAAATTGATCTTCTTCATAGTTGTGATACACCTGTTTGAGCAATGCATATAACACGACATGAGATTTGATTGATTTCTCGACGAACCCAATTATTCGCCAATACGGGCATGCACCTCCGTTCAATCAGATTGCTCTGTAAGGTAATCTGGATTACATTTCTTCGAGTCGCACTTCTCGATAGGAAACATCATTCCATCCCCTCATTCTGAACAGGTCATACATGGTTAGAACCATTATATGCATAGGGGGCAAGTTGTTGGGGAGATTGGCTATAGAGATAAAAAGAAAATATACAAAAAATCATATACAAAATAACTTTCAAAAATATTCAAATAGATTACCTACATTCAGATGTCAGAGTCGAGATGGATGCTTTAATAAATATACCAGTACTTGCAAAATCGTCAATGATTAGGAAAATTTCAAACGGATTTTGAAGAAAAAAATTTATAGTACCAACGGATGTTGAAGAAAGAAAATTATAGTAAGGTGTCTGATCAATTGGTATCGCCGCTTCAACGGCTCTTGTGGTTTTGTTTGAAATTGCGGTTTAAGGGCCGCTTCCCGAACGGATTTCGGGGCCCATCAACTCAAGGTTTTATTTATATTGAGTACATTTCTTAGTTATTTTGAAATAAAAAAATCCTATATTTAAATACAGTTAACACACAGAGAACGAACGGTGATATTATGAAAAAGAATCGAGTTAAGGATATTGTCTGTATACAAGTTGGTCGGTTGATTTTAGGAATGCGGGTTATACTGGTAATTAATAGTTTGAGCTCAATGCATTTGCCGGAACCGTGCTGGTTTCCTTTGTTTCCCTTCGTTCACACAAGTCACTAGTTACAACGTCTGGCGACTAAAAAGCAACCATATGATTAAACGTCGTCAACTTTTCCCACCACTTGCATATCGCTCCAATTTGTAGAATATCTCCCGTTTTCTTGATGTATATTTCTGACATCCATTACAGAAGATAACATGCATACAATTCTAGGAATTGCAGTCCATGCTGCGCTTGTTCTTATTTTGGAAATCATACGATGACTAATAATAATGTTGGAACAATACTTCCATTTCTATCTCTACATTTAGATAGTATGTACGGAGGGACATGTGTTGCGTTTATTTTAAAGTTTCTTCAGATTATGGCCTTGCCTCTCTGCATTTTTGATTTTAACATTATCGTATGGTTTCGGTAACCGTTCGCTACTCTCTACCATGGAGAGACTGGAAAGCATTGTCGTTTGGATTATGTGAGTGTGTACGCTGATAATTCCTTATCATAAAGGTGAGTTATTGATCTGGTTGGGCGTCCTCAGTAGGTGGATGTCAGTGGCTGAAGCTTTTTTCAAATCCGTTATGAATCAAATGTTATGAAGCTATGAAGCTGTTCAAAAGCTATGTTTTTAGAAAAAAGATGCTCGGAGTTTTGGTTGCAGTTGTTACAATGGTTCACATTTGTCAAGCTAAGGTGAATGGTACCTAGTTCTTTGTGTGGCTTGAGTGGCATGAATTGTATAACAATGTTTAGTGTCTGTTGGTTTGCAGAAAATATCTGTGATACTTCCTCTATTTTCACGCTTGAGAAAGATGTCCAGAAGGTTTATGTGTATTTTGTTCTAGAGTGAATTTTATATTTGCATTAAGACCGTTAAGGATGCCACAGAATCTACCAAAGTTGCTTCAGTAGTATAGTAAGAACGGCACAGACCCCATTTTCCAGGGAGGTAACTCTTGATGCCCTTTTTTTCCAGGTTAAAGTATAGGGGACGCCACATCGCCTTTCACCTCTGTGGCGCTGTGGCGCCAGGGGGCGCCACCAGCTCAAGGTCACGTGGAGGTCAAAAGTAGTTCCGGCAACCTTTAACCTTTGTATTCCTCCGCGGTCTGGTGGTGATGCCATCACTTCCGCGGACAGAAAGTAGTCCCATGTCAACCAAGTGACTTCCAATGTTAATGTATACGGGGAATGCCTAAAAAGAGTATGGGAATAGACGTTTTGTGACCGGGGTGGGTCCTAGAGCACCGAATGGGTCGAGTGAGGTGTCAAAGTGAAGCGCTCCTCGAGGGCCATTCAGTCATGGGTGGGTGCTTGTAAAATTATGATTTTTTCCCGAAAATATAAAAAGCGAAACACGGACTTTACCCCTAAAATAGGGGAAAACCCCTATCAACTCTAGCCAAAAGGGCTAATATCGGTCCCCGGGCTTATCGGTGCCTGCCTATCAAGTCAATGGGGTGGGTGCATGTAAAATTAGGATTTTTTCCGAAAATATAAAAAGCGGAACACGGACTTTACCCCTACAATGTATTATACAATATAAGGGAAAATGCCTGCATGGGGGGTGGGGATGGTCAATTTTTTTTCGTTTGCTTTACTATGGGTTGTGTGGTCTCGTTTTTCTCGTCTCGCCGAGAAAAACACAATGGGAGGGGTCCCTGAGCGAATCGATGAAACTTTTGGGAAAACTCACCGAGGTCTGTATATAGGCTCATACTGGCTATATGGGGTGTGGAGATGGTCAATTTTTTTACTATGTGTGTTACTATGGGTTGTGGGGTCTCGTTTTTCTCGTCTCGCCGAGAAAAACACAATGGGAGGGGGCCCGGAGCGAATCGGTGAAATTTTTGGGAAAAGTCACCGAGGTCTGTATATAGGCTCATACGGGCTATATGGGGGGAGGGGTGGTCAATTTTTTTTGTGGGTGTTACTCTGGGTTGTGGGGTCTCGTTTTTCTCGTCTCGCCGAGAAAAACACAATGGGAGGGGTCCCGGAGCGAATCGGTGAAATTTTTGGGAAAAGTCACCGAGGTCTGTATATAGGCTCATATAGCTCCATACTGGCTGGTTCAACCTGGGAAATTCACACACGTTCATTGTGATATGGGTTGTTTGGATTTGTTTTTCACGTCTTGTCATTTAGAACACGATGGGAAGGGTCTCGGAGCGGAACGGTGAAATTTTTGGAAAAGTACCATATAGCCCATATAGTCCCATACTGGCTATATGGGGGTATAGGTTCAACCTGGGAAATTCACACACGTTCATTGTGATATGGGTTGTTTGGATTTGTTTTTCACGTCTCGTCATTTAGAACACGATGGGAAGGGTTTCGAAGCGAAACGGTAAATTTTTGGAAAAAGTTCACCGAGGCCTGGGTAAGCCCATAGGCCTATACTGCATGGCTATGGGGTATAGGCCCATACGGGGTGGACGTTTTGGGGTCTAGGTGAGCCCCTAATGATCCTATGGTGTCGTATGAGGTCTTATTTTGAAGCTCTCGTGGAGGAGCATCCGACTGGACTAATAGTTCGTCCGTTTTCAATATTCTGCGCATGCGCAGTCTGGCCCGTAGTATAGAAAGCAGGCATTTTGGGGGGTATGTGGGTGTGTATTTGGGGTAGAGATGGACCGCTATGGGTCCGAATGGGTCGTGGAAGGTATCAAAGTGAAGCTTGTGTGGAGTAGAGTCAGAATGGCGTGTTTTTAAAATGCAAGTCGCGTCAATCTGCGCATGCGCAGTTGGTTGTAGTAAGTCAAGTGGCCATTTTCAGTGCGCGCTGACAAAACAATAAATTGCGCGCAGGGGCCAAAGGTCAGTTCCGGTCACGTGAACGGAAGCGCAAGTGACCTCACAGAGGTCATATGCAAATTATTGAGGTCAGCAGGTGTCCAAAATCCGGCTGTAAGATGGGGACCCGGATGTAAAACCACAGTACCCGGATGGAAGACGGAGGAACGACGGGGAAAACCTACTTGGAAACCCGGATGTTGACAAGATCCCGGATGTAAAATCCACAGCCCACACATACACACACACACACACGCGCGCGCGCGCAATGCGGCTCAGTCGTACACCAGTACACCAGTCTCGATCCTCGACTTGGGGTAGAGTGTGCTAAAAATAGATCACCAGCTAGCGTGCTATAAAAGGGAAGCGGCCTGGCCGTTTCATCACTCTGTCAACCACCAAGATGTTCACTTGTACTACGTGCTCGAAATCATTCACTCGTCTGCACGACTTGCGCCGCCATGAGGCTACCAAGCACGAAGGAACCGCCCGGTATAGCTGTACGATATGTACACTGTCGTTTCAGCGCCCGGATCATTTACAGCGCCACACACGTGCACGTCATGAAGTACCCAAGCGTCCATGCGAAGAATGTGGTCGGCTTTTCAAACTGACCAGTCAGTTGCTGCGACACCAACGCACACGACACCCTGTTCCGCAGCCACGTTTGCAGGTAGAAGAGCCCGTAGGCACCAATATCGAGACAGGGGGAACTCCCACCCATCGCACGTGGCCGATGATGATGTCGCCCTAATTCAACAGTCAAATTCCGACGACAAGACCTTGGGCCAGATTTTGTACGACGTGGAGGGCAAAGTACACTTCGTGGACGAACCCATAAATGTTCCAAGCGATCTGTTACACGAAGACCATCCATTGTATAATACAGAGCAGATATGGTATAATACAGGACATATATGGTACAATACAGGACAGATACTGTATAATACAGGACAGATTTGGTATAATTACAAGCGTCTAGTCCGTCATTCATAATCCAGCCGTCGTCCATTAGAGAATATCCGCGTCCATAATGCAAAGACCTATTCCATTTTCCACATAACAATGTTAGCACCAAATTCAAAAAGACAATCATAGTATACATCAACATAGGCTTGTTTCCTGCAAGAGAGAAGCGGTCAACAGTTTTCAATGATGCCGGCAAGACATCATGATGTTCCAAAAATATCAAATCCGTATCGCTGATCAGTATTCTTAATCCATAATATTCGTTATAGAGTCGTCATCTAAAAAAAAGATGTATCTCAGTCACGCTTTGATTGTGACTGTTCATATGAGTACCATGAGGATCTTGAAGTACATGGGTTCATACGGCCCCTAGCCCCGGGTTAAGCGGAATTAGACACAAGTTACGAAACGTAGCGCCATAGATCTTGCACGCTACGTTCGTATTTTGCTATCAGCATGCGATATGTATCGCCAAATTTGAGAAACTTTGAGTGGAGGCGCTTGGTGGAATAGCCCTGTTTTATAAGTTTCTGCAACAATGTTTTGTGACGTTGATTAAAATCATCACATTTAACACAGGATCTAGCAAATGCTACTAAGCGAGATATGTATACGCCATATGCAGGTCCCACTGGAATATTACTATCCAGAAAGGGATAGTTTACGATGTCGAAATTGTAATCATCTCTTTTGTCATAAAGTCGACGAGAGAGAATGCCCGCTTCATTTTTATAGAGATAGAGATCTAAATAAGATGTGCCTGTAGGGCTATCTGTAGTTTCCTTCAAATCCAGTGAAGGTGGATATATATCCTTCACTGCGTCATTTATATAGCGATTATCCACAGCGAGAAGATCGTCTATATAGCGTTTGGTGAATGAGAAGGAACGGGCTTTGAGTGGATCGGTTTTTGAAAGCGCCAGCATATAGTCATATTCATAAGAGAACAGATACAGGTCGGCCAACAGGGGTGCACAATTAGTACCCATTGGAATACCTATATGCTGCTGATATATTGTGTTGCCAACTCTGCAACTCTATAAACAAAGAAACATCCCATGAATGATATCTCTTGTATGTAGCCGAGCTAAAGAATGCTTTATGGCTTCCGACATTAATATATCTACGATCAGTTTTCTTGAACACAGATACTATTAATGAACTTAGACGGTCAATAAGGTCCTGATGAGGGATTGTAGTATACAGAGTCGAGAAATCCCATGTGGATACATGTCTGTACGGTATGTGACCTTTAGCATCAAGCTAATACAGAACATATATTGCAGAATACTGGACAGATATTGTATAATACAGGACAGATATTGTATAATACAGCACAGATATGGTATAACACAGGACAGATATTGTATAATACAGCACAGATTTGGTATAATACAGGACAGATACTGTATAATACAGGGCAGATTTGGTATAATACAGGACATATATGGTATAATAGAGGACAAATATGGTACAATACAGGACAGATTTGGTATAATACAGGACAGATATTGTATAACATAGGACAGGTATGGTATAATACAGGACATATATGGTATAATGCAGGACAGATGTGGTATAACACAACAAAGATATGGTATAATGCGTGACAGATATGGATGGTCCATCTCTACACATAATACCTTCCTTCACTGCCCCCAAATGCCCACTTTCGCTACTACTCCTACTGATGACGTCACAGATGACGTGAACATCCCTCAAATCTGGATGTACACCCCGAGAGCTACAAGATAACACCTCCCACGACACAATACCTTCCTGCACTGCCCCAAAATGGCCACTTGACTTACTACAACCAACTGCGCATGCGCAGATTGACGCGACTTGCATTTTAGAAACACGCCATTCTGACTCTACTCCACACAAGCTTCACTTTGACACCTTCCACGACCCATTCGGACCCATAGCGGTCCATCTCTATCCCAAATACACACCCACATACCCCCCCAAAATGCCTGCTTTCTATACTACGGGCCAGACTGCGCATGCGCAGAATATTGAAAACGGACGAACTATTAGTCCAGTCGGATGCTCCTCCACGAGGGCTTCAAAATAAGACCTCATACGACACCATAGGATCATTAGGGGCTCACCTAGACCCCAAAACGTCCACCCCGTATGGGCCTATACCCCATAGCCATGCAGTATAGGCCTATGGGCTTACCCAGGCCTCGGTGAACTTTTTCCAAAAATTTCACCGTTTCGCTTCGAAACCCTTCCCATCGTGTTCTAAATGACGAGACGTGAAAAACAAATCCAAACAACCTATATCACAATGAACGTGTGTGAATTTCCCAGGTTGAACCTATACCCCCATATAGCCAGTATGGGACTATATGGGCTATATGGTACTTTTCCAAAAAATTCACCGTTGCGCTCCGAGACCCTTCCCATCGTGTTCTAAATGACGAGACGTGAAAAACAAATCCAAACAACCCATATCACAATGAACGTGTGTGAATTTCCCAGGTTGAACCTATACCCCCATATAGCCAGTATGGAGCTATATGAGCCTATATACAGACCTCGGTGACTTTTCCCAAAAATTTCACCGATTCGCTCCGGGACCCCTCCCATTGTGTTTTTCTCGGCGAGACGAGAAAAACGAGACCCCACAACCCATAGTAACACCCACAAAAAAATTTGACCACCCCTCCCCCCATATAGCCAGTATGAGCCTATATACAGACCTCGGTGACTTTTCCCAAAAATTTCATCGATTCGCTCAGGGACCCCTCCCATTGTGTTTTTCTCGGCGAGACGAGAAAAACGAGACCCCACAACCCATAGTAAAGCAAACGAAAAAAATTGACCATCCCCACACCCCATATAGCAGGTATGAGCCTATTTACAGACCTCGGTGACTTTTCCCAAAAATTTCATCGATTCGCTCAGGGACCCCTCCCATTGTGTTTTTCTCGGCGAGACGAGAAAAACGAGACCCCACAACCCATAGTAAAGCAAACGAAAAAAAATTGACCATCCCCACAGCCCATACAGGCATTTTCCCTTATATTGTATAATACAGACCCCTATTGTAGGGGTAAAGTCCGTGTTTCGCTTTTTATATTTTCGGAAAAAATGCTAATTGTACATGCACCCACCCCATTGACTTGATAGGCAGGCCCCGATAAGCCAGGGGACCGATATTAGCCCTTTTGGCTAGAGTTGATAGGGGTTTTCCCCTATTTTAGGGGTAAAGTCCGTGTTTCGCTTTTTATATTTTCGGGAAAAAATCATAATTTTACAAGCACCCACCCATGACTGAATGGCCCTCGAGGAGCGCTTCACTTTGACACCTCACTCGACCCATTCGGTCCACTAGGGACCCACCCCGGTCACAAAACGTCTATTCCCATACTCTTTTTAGGCATTCCCCGTATACATTAACATTGGAAGTCACTTGGTTGACATGGGACTACTTTCTGTCCGCGGAAGTGACGGCATCACCACCAGACCGCGGAGGAATACAAAGGTTAAAGGTTGCCGGAACTAATTTTGACCTCCACGTGACCTTGAGCTGGTGGCGCCCCCTGGCGCCACAGCGCCAGAGGTGAAGGCGATGTGGCGTCCCCTATACTTTAACCTGGAAAAAAGGGCATCAAGAGTTACCTCCCTGGAAAATGGGGTCTGTGCCGTCCTTACTATACTACTTACTTCATTATATGTCCCAAATCACAAATCACTCGCGAAGGATGCATTTGAATGATTCTTTGATTTTATCTTTCACTTCGGTTACAGATTTGGTGTGCAACCTGAAAATATAACTGTTTTAAAGAAAACCAGCATTAAAATTGCAAGGTTGTAGCAAAAATTGTGCTTAATGCTGCTCCCTTTAGCGGGGGAGTGGGGAGGAGGGGCTCCCTCGGTATCCGAGTGGTCTAAGACGCTTCGCTGGTGACCGCTAGCCTCACATCGCTGAACCGGCGCGGGTTCGAGCCCGGCTTGTCCAAGTGTGAAAGTTTGTCAAATACTTGCCGACGGGCGGTGGTTCTTTCCGGTATACTCCGGCTTCCTCCATCAAACCAAACTCACTGTCACCATATGAGTGAAACAACCTTGAGTGTTACATTCTCTGAGAATGTTGGAATTACCTGTATATTAATTGTCGATTTTCGAGTTTTATTCTGTTTAATCTGAGTATCCCAGAATTGGAATAACATCTGCTTTGAAGACGGAAATTTGCACGATTTATTAGTATGTATATGATTCCGTCAATTAGTCATCGGTTTCATGACGTAAAACCAAACAATGACCCAAACAATGACTACCAACAATCTTATTAGCTGATGTCCGGATACTGACTGTCGATGACAATGTATTCCCGTGCCCAAACTTATTAGATAACTTCGCATGTACCTAATTTGTACCTTTGCATTAAAACTGTTAGCGCAGACCATATTCTATATCTGAAAAAAAATGGCGACAAACATCAGCTATAATCTGTTTACCTAATAAATTAATACAATTAATTGCATTGTCGGTGTTTCTTATTCACCTGAACAGAATGAATTTATCCGTAAACTTCACAACACCCGTATCATCCTTTACCCACCAAGAAACACGACTTGAGAAGACACAGAACACGTATGAGCGAAAACAATGGTATCATCGATGTAAACCAGGACCATCCGCCAATTCAACCCACGAACCACACCCGCAGTGATCATCTTTAGGAGATTCGCGTTTTTGCAAACCAGCAGGTGAAAGCTCAAAGGAAACTTTCGTGTTTCGTATGAAAACCAGTGTCTTATCTGGCTAGATGAGTTAACGAGCATGGCGTTTGAAAAGAAACGTAATATGGGATAGAGGTGTGTGTTGTATTTGCCAGAAAGTCCGTATTTATTTTCAATACATACACTTATTGTGCCATTGTCTGTTAATGTGAGTAAACTTAGAGATTGAGACTGATGTACAAAAAAATAAGATATTTCCACAGTAGAGTCACAGAGAACGAGAACGCCTTACCGGTGTACTATCAATTGAACTTGTTTGCGAATGCCGTACATATCACATCTCCCACTCCACCAAAGTCATTTATGTCAGATGAAGCCTTTTCATTGGTTACCAGATTCATTTGACGTCACGATGTTCCCGCATGACTATGTTATCTCTATGTCTGAGATTGATTACATCTTTACACGTTATCCTAATAACATGGGAAACCAGATATACACGGTATATTTACTAAATGGCTCGGTTATTTTCCGTTTGAATGTATTTAGCTGACGATATTTCTTATTGGCACCGCCACCGAAAGTAATATCATGCCTTAGACACTTAGAATCCTCAGCGATACGGATTTGATATTTTTGGAACATCATGATGTCTTGCCGGCATCATTGGAAACTGTTGACCGCTTCTCTCTTGCAGGAAACTAGCGTATGTTCATATATACTATGATTGTCTTTTTGAATTTGGTGCTAATACTGTTATATGGAATATGGAATATGAAATAGGTCCACTTATACGCTTGTATTGTTATTCCGTGTATGCCTGGATTCTGCTGGTGGACAAGTTGTCCCCGAGGCCGGGCCCCTGCACATCCCTACACTCATAATGAAAGTAACAAAAGAAAATAATTGTAAGACAGATCCGAGGAACCTTAGTGCAGGTACCTCGGCCGAGTCTCTAACAGTTCGAAATGCACTAAGACCTTTTTCAATCCAAATGACAGACATATTTCTGACAGCAAAGCAAGGTCACGACATCAAACCTTGTAATATTACGTTTGATGATTGTTTAGCACCGAATTCTACATGTACTAATTTCAAGATTTCTAAGTGTGGACATCGTCGGTGTCTCACGTGTCCACTGTTTAATACTTCAGCTTCATTTAGTTGCGCGCTAACTGGTAACTCATATTCTGTTAACTCGTATGTTGATCTTAATTGTTCTACAACAAACTGTATTTATTAGTTTCCTGTAAGAAGTGTGGTCAACAGTATGTTGGCAAGACCACCCAAAGACTCCATCTTCGGGTGAACGGTCACAGAAAATCCGCTAGGAAAAAACAATTGCTCATAGGTAAGCATTTTTCTGGACCTGACCATGGCTGGGATAACTTTAGTATTCAGATCATAGACGTCGTCTATCCATCTACCAATGACTCCCCCTTTGGATTTGAGAGAAAAATCCGAGAGCGGGAGTTATTCTGGATGCTAGAACTTGGGTCGGTGTTTCCGTTTGGTTTAAATGATAATGTCAGTGGGTTCGGCAATGCTACAAACCGCCGATCAAATATATCCAACATTACGCAGCTATTTAAACCCCATCAACGGAGGCAACGCAGCCATGGTTGGCGAAAGTTTAATAGTTCGATGATTCACGATCATATCACTTTAAATTATTTAGTGGGTTTATCTAACACACCCAGTAGTATACATAGCTTACGTACAGTTCTGTATGCTTTACCTCTGAGAGCTTTAGATCGAATAGCCAGAGATATACAACAATCTGCGTCTTCAGGAAATATAATACCACCAAAAATCAGTAAAGTATGTCAAGATATAGCGTATTTTTGGTTGTATCGTCCAGTGAACATAATCGAAACATCTCAAGATCGGCTTTTCTTGAAACTCAACTACTTAGATAAAGGACTGGACATCATTAATTTACCTCGAATCCTGAATGATCCAGAGGTACGCAACGCTGTACCAAACTATTTTAAGTTCACAGAACCTCCTTGCATTTCATATAAGTATACTAAATCTATAGCCACCAAAATATTCAATTACTCCAATGCTGTCAGGGAGTTTGACTGGAATTTATACACGTCAGGAGGCTATAGTTGTGATTGTGAATCGTCGAACTTTATCTACACACCATGCAAACATGTTGTGACTGGTGACCTTGATGTGGTGAGTGATAAGGACCTGAAATTACTCCTGATGAAAGGACCTAAATATAGAGAGCCGAGAAGAATAAATCTGAAGGCTGACCAGAAGATAGTCCTGTCTGCATTGGAACACTACGTTATTGATTGGTCGAAGCGAGAAAAAGTTGAATCTACAGTACTCGCTGATTGGCTGGACCTCACCAAAAGCAAGGTCGTTGAAACAATCCGTCATATTGACAGAAGTACTCTTCCCTAAGCAAAACAAGTACTGAGAAACATCAATTCGCAAGAAGTTCTTGCAAATCTCCAGAGTAAATTCGTCATTGTCCCAGCAGACAAAGCTCCAAATAATATAATATTCATATGTAAATATTACTATTACCAGGTGCTGGTTAAAGAATTGAGTGTAGACCTATCATCATCAAATACGTCTACTTACTCCCAAACTTCTTTTACTCTGGAAGATTTATTTAACAATCACAAAACGTTTCTCAGGGAAAGAGGTATTTGTCTTCCAACCAATCATAACGACGTACCAAAAGTATACTGGACTCCCAAAATGCATAAATCACCATACAAAGCTAGATTCATAGCTGGTTCTAGAGGCTGCACCACCAAGCTTCTTTCAACCCTATTGACGCGGGCCCTTCAGGAGGTAAAAGCATTTTGGGAAAGGTATTGCGCCACTATTTCTAAAAACTCTGGCGTTGAATGTATGTGGATATTAAAAAACTCAAAATGTCTTACGGAGGAACTTGGTGCTAAAGGTCACATACCGTACAGACATGTATCCACATGGGATTTCTCGACTCTCTATACTACAATCCCTCATCAGGACCTTATTGACCGTCTAAGTTCATTAATAGTATCTGTGTTCAAGAAAACTGATCGTAGATATATTGATGTCGGAAGCCATAAAGCATTCTTTAGCTCTACTACATACAAGAGATATCATTCATGGGATGTTTCTTTGTTTATAGAGTTACTTGAATTTCTCATTAAAAATATCTATGTGAAATTTGGCAACACAACATATCAACAGCATATAGGTATTCCAATGGGTACTAATTGCGCACCCCTGTTCGCTGACCTGTAGCTGTTCTCTTATGAATATGACTATATGCAGGCGCTTTCAAAAACCGATCCATTCAAAGCCCGTTCCTTCTCATTCACCAAACGCTATATAGACGATCTTCTCGCTGTGGATAATCGCTATATAAATGACGCAGTGAAGGATATATATCCACCTTCACTGGATTTGAAGGAAACTACAGATAACCATACAGGCACATCATATTTAGATCTATATCTCTATAAAAATGAAGCGGGCATTCTCTCTCGTCGACTTTATGACAAAAGAGATGAATACAATTTCGCCATCGTAAACTATCCCTTTCTGGACAGTAATATTCCAGTGGGACCTGCATATGGCGTATACATATCTCGCCTAGTAGCATTTGCTAGACCCTGTGTTAATTGTGACGATTTCAATCAACGTCACAAAACATTGTTGCAGAAACTTATAAAACAGGGCTATTCCTCCAAGCGCCTCCACTCAAAGTTTCTCAAATTTGGCGAAACATATCGCATGCTGATAGCAAAATACGAACGTAGCGTGCGAGATCTATGGCGTTACGTTTCGTAACTTGTGTCTAATTCCGCTTAACCCGGGGCTAGGGGCCGTATGAACCCATGTACTTCAAGATCCTCATGGTACTCATATGAACAGTCACAATCAAAGCGTGACTGAGATACACCATTCTCTAGATAACGACTTTAGAACGATTATTATGGACTAAGAATACTGATCAGCGATACGGATTTTATATTTTATGGAACATCATGATGTCTTGTCGGCATCATTGAAAATTGTTGACCGCTTCTCTCTTGCAGGAAACTAGCCTATGTTTATGTATACTGTGATTGTATTTTTTGAATTTGGTGCTAATACTGTTATATGGATATGGAATAGGTCTTTGGATTATGGACGCGGATATTCTTTAATGGACGACGGCTGAATTATGAATGACGGACCAGACGCTTGTAACTTATCCGAAGCGAAGTCTGTAAACAGGGAATATCACGGTATTGTCTAGTTCTGATTTCCGACAACAGCACTGATAATTTCATTCCTTGTTGTTTTTATCATACGACGGTTTTGTGTTCATATTTGGGCCCTACGAGGCTTCATTCATATTCACTGAGGTTTCATTTCACGCTTCACAGTTATGTGTGATAGCACAGGATAAAGAATAAAGGTTAGAGACAAGGATCTGAGATGAAATGTTTATTTCAGATCGAAAGGTAAATTCTATTCATCATTGATTTGGTATATTTCTGTTGACAGTATTGGTTTGCATCATCTATGATTTTCATGGCTATGTATTATCAGACATCAGAATTGATCACCTCGATGTGTTCATACAAGATCGATCAGGGGAGTGGCGATCATCAATATATATGACAGGACATTTATCAGCGTATGAAATGACCGTTGTATAACCTATTCGAAGTTGATATGTATTTCCATCAATCTATATTTCTTTATAGGTTGGACGGTGCAGGTAAGTGCAAACATTGTGTGCGAACATTACCTCGTTATGATCTACAAAATTCCGACATTTGCGAAATTCATACAGAACTTACCGGTAGACGTATCCCTCGTAAAGTCTCATACGAATCAACCACGTTCCATTATGTCCATTGCCATTAGTGTTCATGGATCATCAGACGAGTAGCCGATATGAATACTCTGTCACTGGTATCTCCATGACGATAAGCGGGGCTATCCAAAACACGGTTATCATACGTGGAGCAATTCACACTGAAATATTACGCTCATCCCAGAGCTCTTGGAAGAAGTGCATCATTTGGCGACAAACCATTAAAATTCTTCTGGGAATTGCTGACTCCTGATTACTTGACTTTCGTAGTTAGAAGGTGTTGATTCATTCACATTCAGATTTGAGAGGTTGATACGGTGCCTACTTAAACCCATACAGAGATAAGCATCTAGTCCGTCATTCAATATTCAGCCGCTGTCCATCAAAAAATCTCCGCGTCCATAATCCAAAGACCTAATTAATATAATAGCGTTAGAGTCTCCATATCATGTCAACAGCGCATATTTATTAATCATTCCGTCTTAGAAGTGTTGGTTACTGCACTTATATTTCTACACTCTGAAGTCGTTGATCATACCCCTTTTCTCATTGGCAAAAATAGCATTACGTGGTGTGAAAATAAAAAGTTTACAACTCGATAAACCTTGCATTTCGAATTTTACACGTTTCCTGGCGAAATATTTTTGTAGCAGACGATAAGATCCCCAGATTTCTCGTACCTGTAGGACCCAAGGAGGAACGGCAACAGTACACGCCAACAAATTCACGACACTACCATCGTAATTTATTAATACCTGGCAGATGAAGAAATGAACTGTTTCACAATTTATTAACAACTGAACGCTTATAAATGTGAGTGGGAATTTAAATGGACATTAGCTACCAATTATTATAACTATTAACTACCAAATATAGATATCAGCTACATAATAGCATTGTGAAGTAGAATAAAAAGCATGTGAAATGAAAACAATGTTTTTTGTATTTTCTTCGGCCAACAGTCCAGCAAATCGGTCCAATTGCTGGTAATGCCGTTCCAGCTCAATTGACGTCTGTCGATGACAATGATCCAACGCGATTTGTAATAATTGGTCCATTTTTTTCCAAAAACGGAAACATATCAACTGAGGATGAGGGCGTAGAATTATAAGGATTGACTTTCGCGTTTGCAGTTTCATGGGGGTATAAACTGGCAAATGATGTGATTCAAATTTCGTTTAAACTGTGCTCGCAAGTTTAGACAGTTTGAACCACATCATTTGACAGCTGGACCTGCAAAATGCGAAAGTCAATCCTAAATTATTTTATTAGAATAACACACCAAGTAAATACCATCTTTTTTAATCATCTCTAAATTTGTATATTAAGTCACAAATCCTTTAGTTGAAGTTATATTCCGCAATCACCTCTAAATTTGTATATTAAGTCATAGTTCATTCAACAGAAGTCATATTCCGCTGTTACTAAAATGTCTCTTCTCTGAACCCAGAATTTGAATGACGTCTGCTTTACACGGAGTGAGTATCTTGTTGTATTATTCGATTAAGTGGTTATTGGTTTGTTGGCGTATTAACAGTTGCGACCCAAACAATAACTACCAGCACTCACCAATCTCGGCCGATAAACGGTACTGTCTATAATTGTGAGACATTTTTGTATGAAGCTATTATTATAAAAAAATATTCTGTGTTTGAAATAACTTGACCAAAATAACTGCAGTTGTATTCCGCCGGAACCAAATTTCTTTTTCCTGCACAAATGTGAATGACATAATACAGCTGCTTCGAAAAGAAACTTTGCATGATTTTCTTATTGTATTATTCCGTTGAGTGGTTATCGGTTTGGTGGTGCCTGAAGAACTGTGACCCAAACAATGGCAATTTACTGGTCGATAACGGGCAACTGAGCGACATCCACAATGGATTTCCCTGTCCATAATTGTGAGACATGTTTGTATGAAGCTGTTAGCTTAATCAGCATTCTACGTGTGAAATAACGTAGCGCGAAATACTAGGAGAAATTAACAACCCATCACTATATAAGATCTGACAATGATGACATCTATGTTAAGGTGTCATCGATATAACCAGTGGTATCCAATCCAGCCTACTCAAAAGCCCAAAGGTAAAAGATTATACCACCACTGCCATTCTCAACCTTTGCCAAGATAAAGGATTATACAGAAATTGTCATTCTATAACCTGTATATAACTTGGCAAATGACTCGACCTGACAGATGTACCCCTCGTATCACCGCTTGTAAATCCCATGATATCACGACCAAAGACCAGAGCGGAAGCATCTCCATGGCAATATCCCAAATAATACGAATATCCCAACAAGGTACTCATGGGAAAAATGAATTACTAGGATTAGGATGTCAGCTTCGCGAAATCTATTTGGATGCTGATTGATGGAGTTTCGCAATTAGATGATGTTTATTCACATGCATATTTGACGGACTATTACTGAGTGATTCGAGCGTTGAGTAAATGTCAAGAAACACCAGCTTTTAGGTAAAATACTTTGAAATGAGTTCATACCGAGCATCTCTCATATCCAGATATGACGCAGTGCTGTTTTGTGAGAGAACTTGGAGGGAGACTGTATCGATGTTAGGCTTGAAATTGATCAATATCATTCCCCTCATTGTTCAAAACTATTGACAAGTAGTTATATCCTGTTTAAACTGTACGTTATCAAATATATCAGATAGCCATTCTGGGAATATCCTGTATATCCTGTATAAACTGTACGTTACCTAATATATCCGATAGCCATCCCGAGAATATCCTGTATATCCTGTATAAACTGTACGTTACCTAATATATCAGATAGCTATCCTGACAATATCCTGTATATCCTGTTTGAACTGTACGTTACCTAACATATCAGATAGCCATCCTGAGGATATCCTGTATATCCTGTTTAAACTTACTGTACGTTACCTAACACATCAGGTAGCCATCCCGAAAATATCCTGTATATCCTGTATAAACTGTACGCACCTAACATATCAGACAGCCATCTTGAGAATATCCTGTATATCCTGTTTAAACTGTGCGTTACCTAACATATCAGGTAGCCATCCCGAGAATATCCTGTATATCCTGTTTAAACTATACTTTACCTAATATATCAGATAGCCATCCCGAGGATAACCTGTATATCCTGTATAAACTGTACGTACCTAACATATCAGATAGCCATCTTGAGAATATCCTGTATATCTTGTTTAAACTGTACGTTACCTAACATATCAGGTAGCCATCCCGAGAATATCCTGTATATCCTGTATAAACTTTTTGGTCTTTGATATATGTTGGCATTGTGGGAAGTTGATGCTGGGTCGATATCGGACCTTACAGACTAGTTTTTGTCCCCCGCCGCAACGCGGCCGGGGACTTTAAAATGGTTCTTGCTTCTATGTGTCCGTGCATGCACGGACATGTCCGTGCAAATACTTCGTAAGCAATAACTTCTAAATGCTTTGTCGGATTCCTCCGAAATTTGGCATCTGCATTCTTTGCGACAATACGTCTCTTGGTATTACGTTACAGCAAGATCGGCCTGTAGGTGGCGCCACTGGGTCTTGTTCCAATCTTTAGTGCATGTCCGTGCAAATACTTCGTAAGCGATAACTCCTAAATGCTTTGTCGGATTCCTCCGAAATTTGGCATCTGCATTCTTTGCGACAAGACGTCTGTTGGTATTACGTTTCAGCAAGATCCGCCTGTAGGTGGCGCCACTGGGTCTTGTTCCAATCTTTAGTGGATGTTCGTGCAAATGCTTCATAAGCGATAACTCCTAACTGCTTTGTCGGACTCCTCCGAAATTTGGCATCTGCATTCTTTGCGACAAGACGTCTGTTGGTATTACGTTTCAGCAAGATCCGCCTGTAGGTGGCGCCACTGGGTCTTGTTCCAATATTTAGTGCATGTCCGTGCAAATACTGCGTAAGTGATAACTCCTAAATGCTTTGTCGGATTCCTCCGAAATTTGGCATCTGCATTCTTTGCGACAAGACGTCGCTGGTATTACGTTTCAGCAAGATCCGCCTGTAGGTGGCGCCACTGGGTCTTGTTCCAATCTTTAATGCATGTTCGTTCATGTTTGTTCAAATCCTTCGCGAGCGATAACTTTCGAACAATTTGTCGGATTTCTTTGAAATTTGGTAAATGCGTTCCCTGCGACAAAACACCGTTGGTGGTGCGTTTCAGCAAAATCCACCCGGAGGTGGCGCCACTAGAGTTCATTCCATTATTCCATGCTGCAAGTGATAACTTAGAAACACTTGGTCGAATTTCTTTGAAATATCCTACATATGTACCTTTCTGGGTAACATGAGAAACGTTGCGGCTCATCGGATTCTTCTCAAATTTGGCATGCATTTACCATGCCAGGAGCTGTTGCTTGGGATTGCCTTTCGCTCACTTGCACTCACAGGTGGCGCCACCTGGTGGCAACATCACAAATTCGTTTCCGGGTAATAACTTGAGAACTGACCATCGGATTCTTCTCAAATTTTGTATGAATGTACCGTGACATAAGATGTCGCTTGATAATGCATTTCACTGACTTGCGCCTAGAGGTGGCGTCACCTGGTGTCAAAATCTAAATTTGGTTTCTGGGCAATAACTTGAGGACCCTCATCGGATTCTTCTCAAATTTGGTATGCAGATGTCCCCACGATACCATGTTCCTTGGGATTGTATTTTTCCCGCTTCTGCCTACAGGTGGCGTCTCCTGGTGGAAAAATTTGTTTCCGGGCAATAATTTGGCAACTGCTCATCAGATTATTCTCAAATTTTGTATTCATATGTGACCCGCCCCAAATAACATGAACACCGGTGGGCATCTAGTACCGGCAATAACTTGAGGACCCTCTTCAGAGTCTCAAAGTTCATATGCCGATACCATGACATGAGATGTCATTTGGGATTGTGTTTTGCCTGCTTGCACCTACAGGTGGTGACTCCTTGTGGCAAAGTCTAAATTTGGTTTCTGGGCAATAGGTTGAGGATGCCTTCATATTCTTGTCAAATTTAGTTTGCAGATAATATGCCATGAGTTGTCTCTTGGGGTTGCATTTCGGTTACATAATTTTCATGCTACATGGTAAAGAAAATATATTACAGTAGCAATCAACATTCAGTCAGCCATTCGGAGTTGATCTCAAAACCTGGGAAGGTGGAAAGACCCCTCTGCTTCTTACGCCTGTGAAGTAGCTGTTGCCATCCTCATGAATATCTTCTGAAACCGACAGCGCTTATAAAATATTGCTGCCATTTTGGCGGGGGACCTAGCATCCTCTGGCTGCTTGTTTGTGTTAAATGCCGTCATTTTCACCTGACAACGATACGGCTCGCCAATCCCAAGTGTACGAGTTGTCACAGCAACACAGCTCACCAATTACCAATATACGAGTTGTCAGAGCATTTCCATCATAGCTCTCTAGATTTGTATCTAATACCGCTTATGCCGATGCTAGGGGCCGTGTGGTCATATCATCCAAGTTGCCACATGAACAGGTACAATAAAAGCGTACCTGAGATACAACACATATCACGAATCGTTATATTCTTGGTATGTGCTTTAGAATAGGTTAACCAGAAGACTATACTGTGAAGTTATGTGGCGCTGTCAGTATGTCGGCACCTCTTCCCACTTCCCTTACATGTGTTGTAATTTTTACCTGTATATGGCGAGATTCTGCTGGTGCACTTATTACTTTCCCAGAGTAAACTATATGATTATACCAACCTTCTGATATGTTTTACAACTCTTGGTAAATTACTATCCCTATTTTTAAAGCTAGTAAGTGATTGATACTAGACTGTAACAGTTCCTGCTGCATTTGATCACACACAGTTATTCGGTTAATTCAAAGTTCGAGAGACTGGTTGTGTCACTAACATCAATATAAATAATTGTAGTTATCTAATAAGGTTATTCAAATACAGCTGTATCAATCTCCAACAGAGGGACATGATTTGGTCAGAAAATAACTTTGTTCTTGGCCCACCATGACTGAATCTGGTATACATCGCCCAGGTCAGAGTTGAATGTTCTCGAGGATCAGCCGTCTAGTCCTCTCAACAAACAGCATATCATATCTAATTGTATGAAACTTGGAACGATCTTGAATGATATTTGCGGACTATGCTATTGGTGGCAGACACACCATCATAGATTGGCTGACGTAGAATAAACTCCCATCAGCTACCCAAATTATACCATTATGGTTTGTACACTTCAAGGAGGATCGCAAACTGAAGAATACTTTGTGGTTTAAATCTACGAGCAGATAGGCACGATTTGCTAGGTCTTCAATCACACCAAATACATTACATCGCTCTCTTTCCGAAAATATTTCCTTAAACTTCGTCTTCTTTTCTGTTTTTATTTGTGTTTTTTCATATTATCTTATTAAGTACATTGATCAATGATAATATTACATTATAACGTTCAGCTGTGTGACAGGTTGTAAATAATAACATAAAATAGAGTTAGTGGTTTCAATCTTTTATTTAACAATAAATACATACAAAAATATAATGTTGATCAGGTATGCTTCCCCATTAAATCCCCCTTGTTGACCAGGTATGCTTCCTCCCTTAAAGCTGATAATGCTGGACATTCAGGTTAACCCTACCTGGCCTGGGGGGCCATTATGGCCCCCCCCTACCAAACTTTCTGCACTATCTCCGGAACGGCAAAAAATGGAGAGCTGAAACTCCGTGACTTTATAGCTTGTCTTATTGGGGTCATTTTGAGCCTATTTGCATAACCCCCCGAGCAGAGGATCATGGGCAAATCCAAGATGGCGGCCACGTGGGGTACCAGAAAAGTGATGTTTTTGTCATATTTCTTCAAAATTCCAGCTTTTCCGCGATGAAAAGTGGGCAAAAACTATTTTATTTCATATCACATTAATATTTGCTACTTTTTCATGCAGTTTTTGTGGAGAAATTGCAAAAGTAAAAAAATCGGAAAATCCGACCGAAAAATCGATCAAAAAATGCCGTTTTTGAAAATGACGTCACTGTGACGTCATCAAAGCAACCGTCTTGGATTTTTTTACATTTTCTGGTAGAGGTTGACCCAAGGGTATAGTGTAATAAGTTTCAGCCCCCTAGCTCAAGGGGTAAGAAAAATAATTAAGGGGGAGCCATTTCGGCCCCCTCAGGCCTGGACAGGTCCCAAAAAGCCCAGGCCAGATAGGGTTAAAGGGTTAACTCCTTGAAAGGTTATAGGGTTAACTCTCCCCTTGCTTCCAGGTGTATTGTGCATGCCGATGGTTGACTGGTCTTAACTGCCTCACTGGTAGCTCTATTGTCATGCGTTAGCAGTTCTGCATTGTCCCTGTGTCCAGATGGGGACTGAAAACCTGTTCTACTGGTAGTATATGGAAATCTTTATTGTCATGTAATAGCCTCAGTCACATGGTTTCTGGGTTTGAGATAGTAGTTCCAAGAGAGTGCTATACTGGATTAGTCTAACATTTTATTCTGGACACTGTGGATGTGTGTGACTGGATGGGTTGGTGCTGGTACTAATGCACAAGTATTGGTGAGTTTCTAGTTTTATGTTTGGTTGTTTAGAGATGATAATTGCATAAACACTATTGTAAGATATATATTTAAAAGCGATTGCATAAAAACTATTATAACATATATATTTAAAAAAAGGTCTTGAATATTAATCTTGTATATTCAGTGGAAAATGCCAATAAGGAATTTATTTATAATAGTCACAATATGTGAAGACTTATGATTGTACAAGCATGTTTATTAGTTGGACAAGTATCCCGACATATCGGCCCATTTCACGAGTTGCTCAAACCTATAGTTTTGATTTGTATTATCTTTCATGTGTGGTTTGGCTAAGGACGGCAGTACCGTACTTGTCTATATATAGGAAGCCTGCGTCCCAGAGACGAGGTGAGGGTCTTGTATGAATATATATGTCGCTATAAAATAATGTGATGATATATATATATATATATGGGTATAAAGTAACGTGGCGATGAATATACTTGTGGCGATGAATATACATGTGGCGATGAATATACATGTGGCTATGAATATACTTGTGGTGATGAATATACATGTGGTAAATTTAATGTTTAGTAACGTCTGGTCTTTTCTGTGATATACCCGATACGTGATAAGGACACAGATATATATATATATGGCCAAAGTATGAGTTAATTGTGAACTATTTAGAGGCATTCACTGTAATTTTTATCTACATAGAGTTTATATTGTGTTTTGTAGGGCTGATCGATTTGATCGATTTGATGTGTTGATCGTTGGGATCATCACATCCCTGAGTACTGTCATCGTGACTTGAATAAACCCTACTCATTATACACAACAAGTACCTCTTCGACTTCCATTACTGAATGAGAGACAATTTGCTGTTACATTGGCGCCCGATGGGGGACTACATTCAAGTGGTGACAGCCTAAGGACTACCAAAGTCGATCCTAAATCCGAATTATATTCAAGTGGTGACAGCCTAAGGACAACCAAAGCCAGCCCTTAGCTAATCAGTGCATCGTACAGTTTTGGACCCATATGCGTGGACTAACCAGCATGCATTAATAGTGACAATGAACTTAGTTGATACTCTATTCAGTTGGATCTACAGTCGACATTTAAGTATACTACTGAACTTGAGCACACATACATATATTGAACTTGTACCTGTGAATACTGAATTTGTGGCCACTTATTAACATGATAAAGATTGAAATTGTGTTGGCACATATCATTATCGAACAATGACTGGACTTTAACTGACCAGCATTAATATATATTGATTCGCATATCTAGCTGTCCCGATATTGAACTGGCATGCCCGTGCATGGAGAGGTCTAGCTTGTTTACGTGTATCGATATTGAACAAATAATATAATACATTGGTTTATGTTGGCGACCTCATAATTGCATATGTTTACCAACTGAAGTCACATTTTATGTTTAGACATTCATTGTTATACTAAATGTGTTTCAGCAAGAACAACAATAACAAAAACAACAATAACAAGTTGAAAGTATATTGCATATGTGTTTACCAACTGATGTCACATTCTATGCTTAGACATTCACACATATTGACCTTGGGTTCAATTAGTGACCTTGGGTTCACACATAGTGGTCTTGGGTTCACACAGTGACATTGGGTTGACACATAGTGGGACTGGGGTCACACATAGTGGTATTGGGGTTCACACGATGAGATTGGGTTCACACATAGTGACACTGGGGTTACCTATGTAACATTGGGTTCACAAATAGTTACTTGTGTACACATATATTGATATCATACTCACATAGTGACTTGCTCATATACAGTGACCTCGTGCGTACAGACAGTGACATTGTTCTGGTATACATGAACATTGTGCACCCATATAGACGCCCAGTGATAGTATATCTGTGACTACTGCATACATTTGAGCTGATTGTTGCAGCCACACACGCACATCCACACAGTCTTATATTGTTTAAATTATACTTGTATACACAACTGTGATTTATCTGTTTAGGGGCAAGACTCGTTCGATTCCGGTTGAATATTTATAATATATGGGGTCCATTATTGAGCCCGTAGTTTAAAGAAACTGGTTTTACATATTTAAATCACATTTAACTGGAGGCTCACTTCGCATGGGTCTGCAGGTACGGTGACCAATCAGCGAGGGCCATTTTTCCATGATGTCCAGAATTTTTGTCCACTTTTGATCATAACTTTATTTTTTTATGAAAGCTTGCATTGCTAGGTGGAACAGGTTTGTTGGTAACCCTGCTTGGTAAGTCTAAGGGACCCCGCTTGGTAAGTTTTGGTGCTTGGGAAGCAATACAGGATCCAGTCTTCAAGTGTGCATGTACTTACATCTGTAAGTGTCCCCATTGATTTTCAGTTCCTCAGCTAAAGTATCCTTTTGAGTGGCCCTGTTTGTAATTCTTTATACCGTTGTCCTACAAAGTCGTTATCCACGATATCTTCTCACATACTCCCTTGACCTGTTGGGTTAATGTGAAGTCATGTGACTCTGTCAGTATGTCGGTACCTCTTCCCACTTCCCTTTTATGTGTTGTAATTTTTCCTGTATATGGCGAGATTCTGCTGGTGGACGTTTCGTCCCCGAGGCCCGCCCCCTGTACAGACCTTTTGGTCTTTGATATATGTTGGCACTTGTGGGAAGTTCATGCTGGGTCGACATCGGGCCTTACAGACTAGTCTTTTGTGTTAAATGCCGTCATTTACATCTGACGACGATACAGCTCACCAATCTCCAATGTACGAGTTGTCACAGCGAAACAGCTCACCAAGTACCAGTATACGAGTTGTCAGAGCATTTCCATCATAGCTCTCTAGATTTGTATCTAATACCGCTTATGCCGGTGCTAGGGGCCGTGTGGTCATATCATCCAAGTTGCCACATGAACAGGTACAATAAAAGCGTACCTGAGATACAACACATATCACGAATTGTTAGATTATTGGTATGTGCTTTAGAATAGGTTAACCAGAAGTCATGTGACGCAGTCAGTATGTCGGCACCTCTTCCCACCTCCCTTATATGTGTTGTAATTTAATATATGTTGGCATTTGTGGGAAGTTGATGCTGGATCGACATCTGACTTTACAGACTAGTCTTTTGCGTTAAATGCCGTCATTTCCATCTGACGACGATACAGCTCACCAATCCCCAGTGTACGGGTTGTCACAGAGAAACAGCTCACCAATTACCAATATACGAGTTGTTAGAGCATTTCCATCATAGCTCTGTAGATTTGTATCTAATACCGCTTATGCCGGTGCTAGGGGCCGTGTGGTCATATCATCCAAGTTGCCACATGAACAGGTACAATAAAAGCGTACCTGAGATACAACACATATCAAGAATCGTTACGATTCTTGGTATGTGCTTTAAAATAGGTTAACCGGAAGACTATACTGTGAAGTCATGTGACTCTGTCCGTATGTCGGTACCTCTTCCCACTTCCCTTATGTGTTGTAATTGGGTATCCTCGCCATTCTGTCAATCTTCAACCATGGGGGATGAGTTATCCAGAGATGAATTCCAGCAGTTTATGGCATTATACCGAAAGATGGGGCTGAATTCGGATGCGGCTAATTCAGCTGAACTGAAGCAGGCCCTGACACCTAACGCTGTAGAGGGGGCGGCAGTGTCTGTGCGTGATGGTTCTATTAGCCTGAAGCAGCCGCCCAAACTTCCTTTCTTCTCTGGTGATCCATCAGCAAAGGCAGAGGATTTTGAACTGTGGCACTATCAGGCTGAAAGATTGTGTCAAGATGCTAATCTTAAATCTGACACAGTTAATCAGGCAATCAGGTCATCACTACGTGGGGATGCAGTCCGTACAATGATGCGGATGTCACCAGAGACCTGCAGTATTGGGCTGATAACCAAATTGAAGAGTGTCTTCGGTGAAGTGGAACTCGGAGATGATCATCTTGAGAAGTTCTATGGAACACATCAGGGTACAGATGAAACCACGACTGCATGGGGTTGCCGTCTGGAAAGTCTTCTTAGCAAGGCACTGAGCCAGGATTTGGTGGAAGCAACACAGTATGGCCATCTCTTAAGAAATCGTTTCTGGGCTGGTCTGCGACCGGAGTTGAAGGATCGTTCAGGACTTAAAGTTTGATACCAAACTTCGTTATGCCGTAAGATGCATCGAACGGGAGCACCAACAACGTCGGGGTGAGTATAATGCTAAAAAGAATGCAGTTCCTGCCAAAATGGTGACTGCATTACAACCAGAGAAATCGGAACTCACAGAAATAAAGGGGATGATCTGTCAGCCCTCGACTAGATTGGAGAAGATGGAGGGCCATATGACCGACAACAAACAGAGAAAAACGACTCTACTTCCATGCCAAAATGAACCACCTCCACCTAGGTCAAATTCTGTTGAGCCATGGGATGGACCACATTGTTGGAAGTGTCGCCAATATGGTCACATAGCCATCGGATGTCGAGTGAAGACCGACCACATGCGAAAAAGTCCTTTAAACAGGAACGAACCTATTTCGAGGGGCGGACAATAGGATGATGTGGTCGTGTTTTCGCAGACTTTCGAAGAGCATTTACAGCGACTGGAAGAAGTTTTCAAACGACTGCGAGCTGGAGGTTTGAAGTTGTCCCCCAAGAAATGTGAATTTTTCCAGGAACGAGTAAAATTCGTCGGCCATATTGTTTCGGCAGAAGGGGTGCAGACTGACCCGGCCAAGATAGAGAAGGTCGTGTCCTGGCCAACCCCCCGCAATCCCGAGGAAGTTAGGCAATTTTTGGGTTTTGCGGGTTACTATCGTAAGTTTGTCAGGAATTTCTCTCGCATTGCACGCCGGTTGAGTGATCTGTTGCCAGCTACCGCGAAGAAAGGTCGTAGGAAGGCAGTGAAAACCTCGCAATGGACCTGGAGCTCTACTCAAACAGAGGCATTCCAGCAGCTTAAAGATGCATTATCATCATCTCCTGTTCTTGGATATGCGGACTACACCATTCCTTTTGAGCTCCACACTGATGCCAGTTCACGCGGACTTGGCGCCGTACTCTATCAGGAACAGGATGGAGTCAAGAAAGTTATAGCGTATGCCAGTCGAGGGGTCAATAAAGCAGAGAGAAATTATCCAGCACATAAGCTGGAGGTTCTGGCATTAAAATGGGCAGTGACGGAAAAGTTTTACGATTATCTCTATGGGCACTCCTTTGTGGTATATACGGACAACAACCCTTTGACGTACATCCTTACATCAGCAAAGTTGGACGCTACAGGTCACCGATGGTTGGCAGCATTGTCTGCATTCGATTTCAGCATAAAATATAGACCTGGAAAAGGGAACACAGATGCTGATGCATTGTCCAGATTGCCCCGAGCAACACAGTTGGAGGAACTGGCAGCTGAATCGATCCGTGCAATTTGCGGCAGTCATGAGGTGACCAATTATGTGGAAACCATGTGCTTCAGTGTGGAAGTGATCAGTGACAGTGATGAAGACCAGCAGGATGGAGATCTATCCAGTCTGTCGATCAGAGACTGGAGAGGTGCACAGACAAGAGATCCAGTACTTGGGACAATCATCCGTTGCCTCAACCAAGGTACGGATGCTAGGGATCTTGTACCAGTAAATTTCCGGAAGGAATTGAAACATATGCGGCTTCAAAGGGGTGTGTTGTATCGCATGGTGGACGACAAGCAACAACTGATGTTACCTACAGAGTTCATTAAGAGAAGCCTTAAGGGATTACATGACGATGTCGGACATCCCGGAAGGGAGCGCACTCTGGCACTCTGCAGAGAACGTTTCTACTGGCCAGGAATGGCTGGGAATATTGATCACTGGATAAAGAACTGTGAAAGGTGTATCAGGAGAAAAACTCCCACAAATGCCAGAGCGTCTTTGAACAACATACGTACGAGTCAACCATTAGAACTGGTATGCATAGATTTTCTCACCTTGGAAGTGTCGAAGGGAGGTTAGCAACACATGTTGGTGTTGAATGACCACTTCACTCGGTATGCACAGGCATATCCGACGAGAAATCAGACTGCGAGGACCACAGCGGATGTTTTGTTCAATAACTTCTTTGTGCATTATGGTTTCCCACAAAGAATTCATTCCGACCAGGGAGCTAATTTCGAGAGTCATCTCATTAAGGAATTGTGTTCGGTGGCAGGAATTGACAAAAGCCGTACTACACCGTACTATCCGCAAGGGAATGGGATGTGCGAGAGATTCAATAGAACATTGCTCGACATGCTCGGTACTCTCGAACCATCTCGGAAAGTCGAGTGGAAATCTCATGTAGCACCACTAGTACATGCCTATAACTGCACAAGACACGAGTCGACTGGGGTAAGTCCATTCTTTTTGATGTTCGGCCATATCCTAGATTGCCAATTGATCTCGCATTTGGTATAGATCGATCGGGTGGACGACAGCCTCGAACGAAATATGTTACGGCCATGAAGAAGCGTCTGGCGGAATCCTACAGGCTAGCATCGGATGCTGCAGAGAAGGCCAGGATGCGGCAGAAAAAACATCATGATTTGAAGGTCAGAGGATCCGTTATCTTCCTCGGGGATAGAGTCCTGGTCAGACGCCTAGCATTTGATGGCAAACATAAGTTAGTCGACAAGTGGGAGCCAGATGTATACGTGGTAGTTGACAAACCAAATTCCAACATTCCTGTGTTTAGGGTGGAGAAGGAGGTTGGTGGGGGCAGACGTCGAGTGTTGCATAGGAACCATCTGCTGCCCCTGGGTTCATTGATTCCTGGTCCTGGCGTGGTAAAACCAGTTCCGGCTCCACGACTCCGAAGACTAGAGAAGAGAGGAAGTCCTAAGGTATCAGAAGTGCTGTTCGTAAAGGAGGCCAGCGAGTCTGATGACGAACCTTCTGTACTTGAGGTGGAAGTGCTGCAGCCGAATCCCCCTGAAGAGACCTCAGCGGCCAGTGTGGTAGATAACACTGACCCGGAGACTGAGGAGAAACCCTTGTTAGTGGACACAACCAACCAGTCCGAGCAGGTACTGGAGGTTGATGCCCAGGAGAATGGGTTAGAGGTGGGAGACGAGTCTGTAGAAGATCATGACTGAGGATGATGAGGAATCTCTAGAACGGATGGATGAAGCTGGCCAGGCACCAGTTGAAGTGCAAGTTGAGCCTGTGTTGCAGCGACCATCGAGAAATCGGCACCCGCCAGCATGGATGAGCTCTGGCGAATATTGTATGCGTCAAACTGTTGGACGTGAGACCCAAGGGGATTGGCAACAGAGAGCTGTTTTCCTGCGATCATTGGCAGAAGGTGGGTTGCTGGAGCGGATGCCAGACGATGCGTACCAAGCTATGTTGAAATTGATCTCGGGGTAGGTATCAACCGCACCCGATTCTTAAATGTCGGGACGTCATTTCTCGAGGGTGGGGAGTATGTGACAGGTTGTAAATAATAACATAAAATAGAGTTAGTTGTTTCAATCTTTTATTTAACAATAAATACATACAAAAATATTATGTTGATCAGGTATGCTTGCCCATTAAATCCCCCTTGTTGACCAGGTATCCTTCCTCCCTTAAAGCTGATAATGCTGGACATTCAGGTTAAAGGGTTAACTCCTTGATAGGTTATAGGGTTAACTCTCCCCTTGCTTCCAGGTGTATTGTGCATGCTTGGTTGACTGGTCTTAACTGCCTCACTGGTAGCTCTATTGTCATGCGTTAGCAGTTCTGCATTGTCCCTGTGTCCAGATGGGAACTGAAAACCTGTTCTACTGGTAGTATATGGAAATCTTTATTGTCATGTAATAGCCCCCGTCACATGGTTTCTGGGTTTGAGATAGTAGTTCCAAGAGAGTGCTATACTGGATTAGTCTAACATTTTATTCTGGAGACTGTGGATGTGTGTGACTGGCTGGGTTGGTGCTGGTACTAATGCACAAGTATTGGTGAGTTTCTAGTTTTATGTTTGGTTGTTTAGAGATGATAATTGCATAAACACTATTGTAAGATATATATTTAAAAGCGATTGCATAAAAACTATTATAACATATATATTTAAAAAAAGCTCTTAAATATTAATCTTGTATATGCAGTGGAAAATGCCAATAAGGAATTTATTTATAATAGTTACAATATGTGAAGACTTATGATTGTAAAAGCATGTTTATTAGTTGGACAAGTATCCCGACATATCGGCCCATTTCACGAGTTGCTCAAACCTATAGTTTTGATTTGTATTATCTTTCATGTGTAGGTTTGGTTTGCCTAAGGACGGCAGTACCGTACTTGTCTATATATAGGAAGCCTGCGTCCCAGAGACGAGGTGAGGGTCTTGTATGGATATATATGTCGCTATAAAATAATGTGATGATGAATATATATATATGGGTATAAAGTAACGTGGCTATGAACATACATGTGGCGATGAATATACTTGTGGCGATAAATATACATGTGGCGATGAATATACATGTGGCGATGAATATACTTGTGGTGATGAATATACATGTGGTAAATTTAATGTTTAGTAACGTCTGGTCTTTTCTGTGATATACCCAATACATGATAAGGACACAGATATATATATATATATATATGGCCAAACTATTTAGAGGCATTCACTGTAATTTTTATCTACATAGATTTTATATTGTGTTTTGTAGGGCTGATCGATTTGATGTGTTGATCGATTTGATCGCTGGGATCATCACATCCCTGAGTACTGTCATCGTCACTTGAATAAACCCTACTCATTATACACAACAAGTACCTCTTCGACTTCCATTACTGAATGAGAGGCAATTTGCTGTTACACAGCTATGAGGAATTATATATCCTGATGATATATCATCCGAGGTTGAGCTTGAAATATCAAACAACCAGTGATTGAATATATTTGTATAGTAATCACTTCCAGAAAGAATAGATAGTGACGCTATATTGATAAGGTGTTGGATAAATGTGGACTGGGGGAACTACCGCAGTCTTTGGCGTAGCAGGATTTACATGCCTCTTCGAACTTCATCTACGTCAATGCAGTGAGACTGATGATCAAAGCCAAAGATGCACATAATCAGTGCGTAACTGGATGTAAAACAAAACAATTTGAAACCGATGTCATTCGGCAAATTGAAATACCCCTATCAGGATAGAAGTTACAATTAATGACCTATCTCTATAAAGTAAGTTTATTATATGCATGTGAATCCTGCAGACAAGATTCCTAATGTTCAGTGTTTATTTGCACTATTACTATTAAATAGCGCTTTTTAGGCCTCTTGCTGAAAATTATATCTGTTAAAAAATCTAAAGCTTCATTATTATTCCATGATAACATTGGTAAACTGTCTACATGAAAGAAAAAATTATTTGGTATGGCGTATTGTCCGCAGCTGAGCATATATGCATATGAAATGATTTTTTTTAAGAGAAAGAATAAATTGGTCCTCAGCTGGATTCGAATCCACCATTTCGAATAAACGCTCCGGTGCTCTACCATGTGAGCTATGACGGTAATATGACGGTATTACACCGTGGAGTTTGTCCCTGTAAGGGGAAATCCACGGGCGGGTGTAATACCATGAATGGGCCCCCATGAATGAATATTTCTATAATGCGTTTGGTTGGTGCAGGAAAACTGTTATATATAGGAGGATTAAATCGATTTAATCTACAAAGGCCGACATTTGAGAGAGAATCGAAGAAACTTAATGGTGAAATTAAACCGCAAATATTAATGAACGTCCTTTGGCCTCTCCGAACACGACTTCCTTGTCCAGCTTCCTGAGATCCTCAAAATTTCCTGTATACGTATTGTGATGAATTTTCGGGGTACTACTGGTTTCACAGATGTTGTTACAACTTAGCCCTTGTTGGCGTGACCAGGGGATGCTCACGCCATTGCATTGGAAAAACCAAGCTAACGCGCACGGCAAACACCAAAATTCAAGTCGTGAAATTCGACCCAAATACATGAATAAATACGTACCTTATTCCATCAACTTATCCATATAGACACACAATCTGCTCACGAAAGCACAGTGGGTAGAAAAAAGACAAGTGACTCGGTATTGTTGTTGTTTCTCGGCACATATCAAAACGTCCTTGCTCGCTTCACGCCATATTTCTTTCCTTTCCTTTGCGCATATGCACACCTGACTGTCAGCAGCGCGCACGAGGATTACCCAAAATGCAAACCGCGCACGTGTTCGGAAGAAATTCGTCCACTGGCAAACAACATGTCGGCTGTTAGGAGGGCAAGGAAGAGGCGCGCTTCAGCTTCTCTTAATATCAGTGGACCAAGTCCTAGAATTCTTAGGCGAATTAGTAATGGTGGTCAAGATTCATTGAAAAATAGAATAATTAATTCTATAGCAGAATCAAAATATGAACGCGCTATTAAACTTTTTATGTCTAAACAACTGTGCCAGTGGACGAATTTCTTTCCGAACACGTGCGCGGTTTGCATTTTGGGTAATCCTCGTGCGCGCTGCTGACAGTCAGGTGTGCACATGCGCAAAGGAAAGGAAAGAAATATGGCGTGAAGCGAGCCAACCACCTCGCTGGGGGTCTAATAACACCCCAGCCACCAGTCAGATTTTTGGACCGGATTCGGGGCCTTCGCGCACATCGCCGTGACATCATATATAGTAAAATAGATGTTTAACGAAAATTTTGATTACTTTTCAAGTCTGCATAATACCTCCGTTGACCTAGCGTTAAAAAAGAATTACCTGGAGATAATTTTCCCTGTTTATCTGGACAGAGCATATGAAAAGTAGTTCGCTCATGTGCAACACTAAAGGAGTCGTTTGGTCGGATTCAAACTGAACCGTGCGTTGGTTGGTTTCCCCTATACGTCATAGCAACGTAGTAAAGGTCAACTTCCGCTATTGGAGGCAGGGATGTTATTGGAGCCTGCGAAATGGAGCATGCGCTGTGGGGAGGTTGGAAGCGAGCAAGGACGTTTTGATATGTGCCGAGAAACAACAACAATACCGAGTCACTTGTCTTTTTTCTACCCTCTGTGCTTTCGTGAGCAGATTGTGTGTCTATATGGATAAGTTGATGGAATAAGGTACGTATTTATTCATGTATTTGGGTCGAATTTCATGACTTGAATTTTGGTGTTTGCCATGCGCGTTAGCTTGGTTTTTTCAATGCAATGGCGTGAGCATCGCCTGGTCACGCCAACAAGGGCTAGTTACAACTTACGTTGCAGCGTGTGTATTCCGTTGGCATGTTTCCAAGTCATAGTCGCATTGCATACTTACGTTTATTCGGCTATCTTTCCTCGACAACTAATTTCATAGTCTGTACTTGTTATAAGCTTCAATCTTACGTAATCATTTCGGTCTCGTAGTGTTTGTTACGGGCTAAATTACATTGGTTTATCAACGAAAACTAGTCATTCTGTCGTGTATCCGCCATGTTGTTCCCATAATGCATTATTCATTCTATTGTGAAAACGAGGCGGCGTCCCCCTTTGAAACCTATTTTTAGACTGGGATATACCATAACATTGTCAGAATTGGGGCAATCGTCGAAGAGGTCACCTCGTCAGGTCAGTTGTGATTTTATGAATTGATTCGTCATAATTATTATCTAATCGGCTATATTTATTATTTATGCAGAACCTAACTGTTCCAGAGACGTTTTATATATTTATTTCGGGAATCAAGCAGAACAGGGACTGGGAATGGTTGTACGGTACACAAACTGACGTAAGAAGGGAATCCTATAGGGGAATTCCTTTATTGATGAACACAACTATAAATACGTTTGGAGAACCTCTATGTTGACATATTCGTTATGTACGGCAAAGCTGCAGAATCCTGATCTTGACATTTGTTACATTTGCAAACTTGTTGATAATAAATGTATTATCGTTGACTGACAACAGACTCTTTATTACTATTCCTGATCAAGAATTGACACAGGAATGAGATTGGATAATATACTTTTGTCCCTACGAACTCACGGGAGCGTCCTATGGTACACTCTTTGCTGTATACTGACCTTTGGGTATTTATCGTGCAAGACACGTGCAATAACATCAGTAGAATCCTAATTGAACACTTACAACAACAACAACAACTACATCAACAGTTGGGCAAAGTTTATTACATCGGTGGCAGCGGTTTTTGGACATCTCATCTAGTCAAATTAAAAGGAATAATAGTTTAATGTCTGAAGTCAGCATGGGTGATGTAGAAGACCTAGGAGTATCACTTCACCCCAAATATTCCGTTCAGACGGTACAGACGATTGATACAGATTTACCCACACAGGAATTAAATTCTAATACATTAATTACAACCCCAGTAGCAATGCAAAAATCTGATTCCCGAATTTTGATCCGTGAGTCCCGGATTGCAGTCTAGGATTCCAGGAATCCAACCTTAGAGTTTAATGGAGAACCCTCAAGGAATGAAAGTCAGGGAAAGCAAGAACACGAGGTGGTAAGCAAGACTGACATCGATTCCGGGATCGCAATCCAGAATGGAAGGGGTTGTTTACAGGGTTCTCAGATTGAACTCCAGGAGTGCCGGAATGGACTCCAGGATTCCGGAATCAGAATCCAGGATTCCGGATTCCGAATCCAGGATCAAAGAAATCGAATCCAGGATTCCCGGACTGAACTCCAGGAGTGCCGGAATGGACTCCAGGATTCCGGATTCCGAATCCAGGATCAAATAAATCGAATCCAGGATTCCCGGATTGAACTCCATAAATGCCGGAATGGATTCCAGGATTCGAGAATTGGACTCCCGTATCAACAGGATCGAATCCAGGATTCTCGAATTACACTCCAGGAGTGTCGGAATGGAATCCAGGATTCCGGAATAAGAATCCAGGATTCCGGATTCAGACTCCAAGATCAAAGAAATCGAATCCAGGATTCCCAGATTGAACTCCAGGAGTCTCCTGGACTCCAGGATTCTGGAATAAGATTCCAGGATCAAAGGAGTCGAATCCAGGATTCTGGGATTGCATTCCAGGATCCCCATAATGGAGGACGAGATGCTAGGATGACATTTCCATACCAAAGAAATCAAATCCAGGATTCCAGGATCAGATTCTTAGATCAAATCCAGAATTCCAGAGTTCAATTATTAGATCAAATCCAGGATTCCCGGAATGGACTCCAGGATTCCAGGATCCAATTATCAGATCAAATCCAGGATAGGCTGATCGTACTCCCGAATAACCAAAATCTAATTCAAGATTCAGTGAATGGATATCAGAAATCACAGATGGAATCTTATGATTCTCGTAATGAAGTTCAGGATCCAAGGATCACCTTCAAATATCCAGGAAATAAAATCCAGGATTCTCGGATTGGACTCCAGGATTTTCGATTTGAAGTTCCAGATTCTAGAATGTTGTACATTGGTGATTATCAACGGGATTCTGCACAATTTGGTGAGGCAAAAGGTTTGAATTTTCAGCAAGACAGGGGTGATTCAAGATTCAGAGACCCAGTATCTCGAGAAATTCCTGATTCTCTTTCATGGAGTAGGGGAAATCCAGAAGATCGAGTTTGGTCGGAATCCGGGAAGAATCCAAAGTCTAACTCGTGGACGAGAATGAATCCGGAATTTCGATTTAATTCAGAAGTTCCAAGGCAGTGTTGTGAACCACTGGATGTAGAATATGTGGATAATGACAAACATTCGCAAACACGGAAGTTTTACAAACCTTGTTTTACGCCAGACCGATTTGATGGCAGTGTCCCATGGCAGGACTATAAAGCTCATTTTGAGTCCTGTGCCAAGATAAATAACTGGGATGAGGAACGGAAAGGGTTTTATCTGGCAGCTTGTCTGAAGGGTTCAGGACAGCAGATTTTAAACTCGCTGGTACATGAAAATGATTACACAGAACTGCAGCATCTTTTAGGTCAGAGATTTGGACCAGGAGAGAGGGAAGAAGTTCATCTTGCGGAGCTGAGGAATCGACTGAGAAAGCCAAATGAATCATTACAAGAGTTGGGCCAAGCCATACGAAGATTAACAGGACTGGCATATACAGAAATGGGCAGAGAAGCTCAGGACAGACTAACTCGCATACATTTTGTGGATGCGACACGGGACAAAGAAATTCGCTTTGGAATCTTGCGAGCGCACCCCCAATCTCTTGATGCAGCAATTCGGATGGCACTAGAAGTAGATTCTTATATGGAGTCTGAACGGCTGAGGCAAGTACAGTCACAGAAAGTGTTTCCTAGGCAGATTCGAGCGATCGAAACGGATGGGGATTTCTCCAAGGTTTATGAACAAGAAATAATGTCACTGAAACAACAATTAAGTGAAATGCAGAGTCAACTAAAGAAGCAGATCAATCAAGCTAGGACCACAGTTGTTTGTTATCAATGTCGCAAGGAAGGACACATTAAGAAAAATTGTCCTGAAATCAAAGAATCTGAACACTCGGGAAACGGAGAATGACCAGTTCCAAGGGCCAGGGGTTGGTCAAGTCAAAATTAGAGGCCCAAAATTTAAAAGAATCTGATGTTCAGGGTTGGGTAAATATCACTCCTGGGAGTCCTGAACATCAACGACGGTCACATTTGGAAGGATATACAAATGTACCAGAGCCTTTGCTAAATAGCAAAGGGGGGCTGTATGTACAAGGCACAATTGCTGATATACAGCTAAGTTTCCTGATAGACACAGGGTCATCAGAAACTGTTATTACTCTGAATCAATACCATCGGATAAACCCTGGAAAGCAACCTGGATTGCGACCTTTCAGTGGAACGGTCAAGCAGGCTGATGGGACTCCCTTGGTGGTTCATGGTGTAATGAGAACACAAGTTGATGTGGGCAACTTGGGAGCTACTATTGATGTGGTAGTGGCTGATATAAATTATCCCGGAATTATAGGGATGGATTTTCTCCTCAGTAATGGAGCTACTGTGGACTTGGAGAAAATGGAATTGCGTCATGCAAACAGAGTTGTTTCATGTCGTGGAGCAGATACGGATAATTTCTGCTGTCGTCTTTCTGTTAGAGAGACGGTAGTTGTTCCGGCAGGTCATGAAAAAGTGACGTCGGTTCAACAGCCAGCGTAAGACTGGTGTCGGGATTATTGAACCTTTTGAACAGTCTGGTTTTGTTCAGTAAAGGTTTGATAACGGCTAGAGCTGTAGTGGATGTATCAGGTGATACCATTCCTGTACGGGTCTGCAATCCCGGGGATTTGCCTGTTATCATTCACAAAGGTACTACAGCTGGAGTTGTGCGAGGAATTCACGCACAAGAAATCTCTGAGGAGATTATTGATCATGGAACTGGTGATCCATCGACAAAGGTGGAAGTTCCTGAGCATCTACAAGTTTTGTTTCAAAGAAGCTGTGAAACATTAAACGGTAAACAAAAAGAAGTTGTGAAAAAGTTACTGTTGGAGTATCAGGATATTTTCTCCATCAAATCACTTGATCTTGGCAGAACTAATGTGGTGAAACATACGATTAATACGGGCGATGTACCACCAATGAAGCAGAGATATCGTCGATTGCCTACTGGACAGCAGGAGGAAGCAGATATTCAAGTGAAGGAGATGTTGCAGAAAGGAGTATTCAAAGAGTCTTCCAGTCCTTGGGCTTCACCAATCGTACTTGTGAAGAAGAAAGATGGTACAACACGATTCTGTGTGGATTATCGCAAGCTAAATACAGCGACAATAAAAGATGCTTATCCAATTCCAAGAATTGATGACAGCATCGATGCTTTGTCTGGCTTCAGTTGGTTTACTACACTGGATTTGGTCAGCGGATACTGGTAGGTGGAGTTAGACGAGACAGCTAAAGAGAAATCGGCATTTTCTGTCAGAGGGGGTTTATATCAGTGGCGCGTTATGCCGTTCGGACTCTGTAATGCCCCTTCAACCTTTGAGCGCCTGATGGAGCGAATATTAGCCGGAATGCACTGGAAAACTCGTATACTTGGATGATATTATTGTAATGGGTCGCACATTCATGGAAGCCGTTCAAAGATTAAGAGACGTCTTTGATAGATTGAGACAAGCCAAACTCAAACTCAAGCCGAGTAAGTGTCATCTTTTCCGTACAGAGGCCACTTACTTGGGGCATGTCGTCTCGGAAGAAGGGGTATCGACTGATCCGATGAAGATTGAGTGTATCAAAGAATGGGTCACACCCTCTAATGTGACTGAAGTCAGAAGTTTCTTGGGACTAGCGTCCTACTACAGGAGATTTATTAAAGACTTTGCGGCCATTGCCCGGCCGTTGCACAAGTTAACGCAAAAGGGGGTGAAATTTTATTGGAATGAAACCTGTGAGGAGGCATTTCAGAGGTTGAAAAACCATCTCATCAATTCGCCAATACTGGCGTACCCTGGTAGTCAAGGAAAATGGACCTTGGATACTGATGCTAGTGGGACGGCAATGGGAGCTGTTTTGTCTCAAGTACAAGAAGGTGCAGATAGGGTAATCGCATATGCCAGTAAATCACTTGGAAAAGCTGAGCGCAATTACTGCGTTACAAGACGAGAGCTCTTGGCCATTGTCTATTTTATCAAGTATTTCAAACAATACCTCTATGGCCGCGAATTTCTTATAAGGACTGACCATGCAGCCTTAAAGTGGTTGCTTAACTTCAAGAATCCTGAGGGGCAGTTGGCAAGATGGATCGAGGTGTTGAGTGAATATAATTTCACTATCGAACATAGACCAGGGAAGAAACATTCAAATGCAGATGGCCTCTCGCGTATTCCTTGTAATCAATGCGGATGGAAGGAAGAGACGTTTGAAGTACCAAATGTGAAGACACAGGATGTTGTCAAGTTAGACGAGTATGTAAGCTCTTTAGTTTTTGTGCCAGACTGGACTTCTGAAAGGGTGAGAGACGCACAAATGGATGATCCTGATATTTGTGCACTGATAGAATACAAGGAGAAACAAGAAATGCCAAAGTGGGAAGATTTATCTTCTTCTTCACTTGCTATGAAGTATTACTGGAGTAAATGGGATCAGTTAGACTTAAAGAATGGAGTGCTTTACTGGGGAAGACAAAATGAAGATGGCAGAGAAACAACCTGGCTGACAATACTTCCAAACAAATTAAAAACTATTGTTATGGAACAGGCACATGCGTCTAAAACATCAGGTCATTTGTGTGAGGCCAAAACGTTGGCAAGAATAAAAGACAGATATCTTTGGTTTGGGCAAACCGTTGATGTACGAGTATTTTGCAAAACGTGCATCACATGCAAATTACAAGCGTCTAGACCGTCATTCATAATCCAACCGTCGTCCATTAGAGAATATCCGCGTCCATAATCCAAAGACCTATTCCATATTCCATATAACAGTATTAGCACCAAATTCAAAAAGACAATCATTGTATACATAAACATAGGCTTGTTTCCTGCAAGAGAGAAGCGGTCAACAGTTTTCAATGATGCCGGCAAGACATCATGATGTTCCAAAAATATCAAATCCGTATCGCTGATCAGTATTCTTAATCCATAATATTCGTTGTAAAGTCGTCATCTAAAGAATGATGTATCTCAGTCACGCTTTGATTGTGACTGTTCATATGAGTACCATGAGGATCTTGAAGTACATGGGTTCATACGGCCCCTAGCCCCGGGTTAAGCGGAATTAGACACAAGTTACGAAACGTAGCGCCATAGATCTTGCACGCTACGTCGTATTTTGCTATCAGCATGCGATATGTATCGCCAAATTTGAGAAACTTTGAGTGGAGGCGCTTGGTGGAATAGCCCTGTTTTATAAGTTTCTGCGACATGTAACCCACAGAGAATGTTGATCGAGGTAACAAAGCAATTATGGTAGTTGGGGCCTATTTTACAAAATGGATGGAGGGTTTTGCACTACCTAATCAGGAGGCAGAAACTGTGGCTAGGAATTTGGTTGAGGAAGTCGTGTGTCGGTTTGGGGTGCCCATGAAAATTCATTCAGATCAAGGTCGTACATTTGAAGCAAATGTGTTTTCCGATCTGTGTCAAATGCTCGAAATGTCTAAAACCAGAACAATTCCGTATAATCCGAAATCAGATGGCCTGATTGAACGATTCAATAAAACTCTAATTGACATGATAGCAAAGCTCATTGATCCGGATCGTCATCAACGGGATTGAGATGAATATATACCATACGCCTTAATGGCATACCGTAGTACGATACAGCAATCCCAAACAGGTGAAACCCCAAATATGATCATGATGGGACATAACATAACAGTACCTCTGGATCTTATGGTGGAAGGGCCTAAGGATGAAGAACAGTCAGTTGGAGTTTGTGGAGCGAATTCGGAGGAAAAGTCGGGACGCTTGGGAGAGAGCAAGACTACACCTGAAACAAAGTGCCGGGACACAGAAAAAATATTACGATCGTGGAACGACAAGAATAGACTATCATCCAGGAGATTTGGTGTGGTGTTTAAATCAAAGAAGGAAGAAAGGGGTAGCTCCTAAGTTACAAGTTCGATGGGAGGGTCCATTTGAAATAATGAATCAGATAGGGCGCGTAACCTACAGAATCCGCAGGAGTCCTAGAGCGAAGGCAAGGGTCATACATTTTGATAAATTGAAACCATTCAAAGGGAATCGTCTACAGGAATGGGGGGTGGCGGATAACAATAATGTGAAGAGTGCCATGGGACGCTCCTGAGCTCCCAATGAACACTGCAGCTTTGTCAAGTTGAAAAATAATTTATGACTGTATTTTAGCATTGTTTGTTGATTTCTATTTTATTTTAGGAATGAAGATGAGATTGGGAGAACACAAGTGTACATTGTGCGATAAGCAGTTCTCAACACCATCAAATCTGGCTCGGCATCGGCGGGTGTCGTATGACATGATACGTTTTACTTGTGATATATGCCATATCAGTTACACACGAAAAGCCGACTTAGCTGATCATAAGTCCAGAAGGCATGAGGAGAGAACTGTTTCGTTTGAAGGGGATGACAATGTATGTGGAGGAAGGGAAAGAAGCAGAGAGTAGGGAGAGAAGAGAGAGGAGAGACAGTAGGGACAGAAGCTGGAGAAGAAGTGATAGTTACGAGAGAAGTAGAGAACGGAGAGAAAGAAGTGGTGAAAGAAGAGATGGAGAGAGGCATGATGACAGTAGAGGAAGAAGAAGAGAACAAAGAGAACAAAGAGAAAGGAATGGTGAAAGAAGAGATGAAGAGAGGCATGATGACAGTAGAGGAAGAAGTAGAGAACGAATAGAAAGGAGTGGTGAAAGAAGAGATGGAGAGAGGCATGACAGTACAGGAAGGAGTAGAGAGAGAAGGGAGAATGGTGAGGATGAAAGAAGAAAAGAGAGTGCACAAGAGGAGATGTCGAATGACAGAAGAAGAGTTGAGAGAACAGAGGACAGGGAGAATAGTGAGACAAATGGTGATCGTGAACGTCCACAAGAGCAAGAAGAGAGGGAGAGTGAGGATGAGGGTTTACAGATTTGGATTTGGGTGTCGGGGAGGATGAAGTGATGCTGGAATTGGAAGGGGAAGAGAGAGAGAAAGAGATACCAAGATTGCCTGTGGTTAAACACAATGGATCTAAGGGGAAAAATATCAAGTTGGACAGTATTCCGGAGCAGAGAGTGGACATTGAATGGGAGTCATCAGTGGAAGAGGAGGAAGATGTGCAGGAAGAGAGTGTGGTGAGCAGGGAGGTGGCTGAGAAAGAAAAGGAGGAAGAAAGAAAACAGGGAGAACAGAGAAAGGAGAAGAAGAGAAAGAAGGATAAGTTGGAGAGAAGAATAATTATTGAGGAGCAATTTGGAGAAGAGGAGAATTTAGTAAAGAGGATACGGTCAGAGAGTGTATTTGGGAAGGACGGGTTGAAGATGGTGACAATAGAGGAGAACTTTGTTGAAGGAAAATTAAAATGTAGAATTACAACCGAAGAGTTCTTTTGCTGATTTATAACTAATGTGGATTTATTAGGACTGTTATCAGAATTGATCTAGGACTGAATTGTTTTTATGGTTATTAATGTTATCATAATTGTTTCCATGACTATGAAAGAGGGTAAATGTTTTTAACGGGAGATATGTATTGTTCATTTTTTTTTATCGATTCCGGAGGATCGAATCTTTGAGGGGGGTAATGTGATGAATTTTCGGGGTACTACTGGTTTCACAGATGTTGTTACAACTTACGTTGCAGCGTGTGTATTCCGTTGGCATGTTTCCAAGTCATAGTCGCATTGCATACTTACGTTTATTCGGCTATCTTTCCTCGACAACTAATTTCATAGTCTGTACTTGTTATAAGCTTCAATCTTACGTAGTCATTTCGGTCTCGTAGTGTTTGTTACGGGCTAAATTACATTGGTTTATCAACGAAAACTAGTCATTCTGTCGTGTATCCGCCATGTTATTCCCATAATGCATTATTCATTCTATTGTGAAAACGAGGCGGCGTCCCCCTTTGAAACCTATTTTTAGACTGGGATATACCATAACATTGTCAGAATTGGGGCAACCGTCGAAGAGGTCACCTCGTCAGGTCAGTTGTGATTTTATGAATTGATTCGTCATAATTATTATCTAATCGGCTATATTTATTATTTATGCAGAACCTAATTGTTCCAGAGACGTTTTATATATTTATTTCGGAAATCAAGCAGAACAGGAACTGGGAATGGTTGTACGGTACACAAACTGACGTAAGAAGGGAACCCTATATGGGAATTCCTTTATTGATGAACACAACTATAAATACGTTTGGAGAACCTCTATGTTGACATATTCGTTATGTACGGCAAAGCTGCAGAATCCTGATCTTGACATTTGTTACATTTGCAAACTTGTTAATAATAAATTTATTATCGTTGACTGACAACAGACTCTTTATTACTATTCCTGATCAAGAATTGACACAGGAATGAGATTGGATAATATACTTTTGTCCCTACGAACTCACGGGAGCGTTCTATGGTACACTCTTTGCTGTATACTGACCTTTGGGTATTTATCGTGCAAGACACGTGCAATAACATAAGTAGAATCCTAATTGAACACTTACAACAACAACAACAACAACTACATCAACAGTTGGGCAAAGTTTATTACAGTATTATTAAATGAAGCACCGAAAAACTTGGTTTGAGTGCTTCGAATCTCGACTTTTCAAATCAGAGATGTTTCATGATATATACTAAATGATGGCGTTACCTGAAATTGTTTTCCACATTTTAGACATGAGCAGTGTGACTAACGTCACAGGACCTACGAACTAGAGTAGGCATTAGGACTCGAACGCGAACTGAACTCTTGGAAATCCCCACTCCCAGTTGAAATCCTGCCTATATTAAGATGGGCACTGCCCAAGTCAGAATCGCCAGTGATTTTCATCAAAAATCACCAGAAATTTTCATCAAAAGCAGGTCAGCTCAGAACTTGTTGGTAACAGTCTCCTAATGCGCCTTCATTCCAAAAACAAATAACGATCACCGATTTAATTTTACAATTTTTTAACTAAAGGAAACAGCTTGAATAATAAAAAAGTTCAGTAGATTTCAAGCTTTACGTGTGAAAATACATTTACATCTCTTTAATGATTTTCAGTGCCCTTGTCCAGGATCAAAACAACTTTTTGAATCGCATTATTTTCCCAACAATACAACAAATTTTTATGTATAGTACTATAGTAGAAAGGTAGCATTTATGTAGTTTACGGTAATTCAACTCAAAACCAACACCTTCTCTGCACAAGATAATAATGATTCTATGTCATTCTCCTGAGCATAACCGGTACAAAGACGAATAAATAGCGTCTCTACATCACGTTGTTATCTAGATATATGAGACAACACATTTTGGGTATCGGCAATCTGATGAATGTACTATTCCGGTTTTCTTGTTTCACATTATATTCTATGACGGTTGATCGGTGATTTTCTTCATTGATAAACATTAAACCACCTCAGCTTCGTTGTGTGAATCGGAAAAACATTGCTGTGACACACCAACACACTCCGTGGCAGTGATTCTGTATCCCCTAATCAAGGAATCAAAATGGATCAAGATTTGAAATGACAAGAACAATTTAGACATATTTTGTTTACACATGTAAGTTTTTGTTTAAATTATATCCCAGTGTGATATATAGTCAATATTCAAGAGGTACAAAAAAGAACTCAAAGTATGTGCTCATATTTTCACATCATGATCAAAGTTACTTTATCTACACTATTATATCCCAGTGTGATATATAGTCAATATTCAAGAGGTACAAAAAAGAACTCAAAGTATGTGCTCATATTTTCACATCATGATCAAAGTTACTTTATCTACACTGTTATAAATCACACCGTAAATTCACAGTTAAATGTACTGGCAGAAAAGGTGCCAGTACATTCAACTGTAAAATTACGTTGCACCGTATTTTACAATTACCGTTTTTTAACTGGCTTTGAACGGTAAAATGTTGCACCGTATTCTATAATTACCGTTTATTGACAGGCATTCAACTGTAAAATTTGGGTAGCCCTGTAATTTACAATTACCGTTGTTTTAACATTCTTTAAACAATACAATTACGTGGCACCATTGTCTACAATTATCAGTTCCGCGGCAACGTAGGTCACTGGAAGGCCGAAATGCCCATTGCTCTTCGTGTTTACAAATGCGATCACCACAAGCTTCGTAAATAATCACGAGCGAATCTGTGCAATTATTACACGAATAGTAGGATACAACTCCAAGTCAGATAAAACCCATCTTCGCATATGCAAGTCGAACACTAAATGACGGAACGTTAGTGTGGTATTTAGCTTGAAATGTGAAGATGGATAAAACCCAAACCAAACCGTAGTATAGACCGAAAATTAAAGTTAGCCGCTGCGTCCGTCTCAGCGCGTGTTCTGATAAAGTTCTGAATGCTGTATCGTACAACGCAGGTGTCGGATGTTTCCTGCAACTGAGCGTTTCGTGTGCAAAGATATCAACCTCCTTTCAGAGAAAACAAGAATTTTATGTGTGTGCGCAGTTTACCCATTCCAGTTGATGTCAACTGAAATATCACAGTTCAATTTACAGATTAATGTGTTTACGAATGAATGTACTGTAAACTCCAACATACATTTACTGTGAAATAACGGTAATTTATAACAGTGTAGTTAAATTCTACCCAAAGAAAATAAATTAAGACCCTTTAAACATGCCGTCAATGCCAGATGTTGAGTTTTATACAGCTGTAGTTCAGGGCTCTGGGTGCATATATCATGTTTCCATACACTTGACGCACGCAACAGCAAAAACAAATCCTCCTTGAACAACCTATCTTTGTACAGGTACATGTAACTCAGAAAATACCATTCTCTCTCAAAAGAAAACAATTCGCGCCAGGAACGCCTTTTTTATCAAGCTAGGGGCCTACTTAGGGGCCTACTTAGATTCAATAATTGTCACGAAATTTCTTTGACTATATCTTTAATAATTGCAACCATGCTTGTTCCTCAAACCTGACATGCTTGAGCTATGTACATGTATAACACACTTTCATTTGAGAGTCCAGACATTCCACCATTCATGTGAACAAATTGCACTCAACATGGAATAATTAAATTCAAACTACCAAATAGTTCACCAGCTGTTAGTTTTGAGACCCATTTCTACAGTATCAGTACTGTGTTACTATCTGTAGCAGTTGAAACCCAGTAAAACGTAAACAATTAAAACCAGTAAAAAAAATTGTCTGTTGAATAACAGAAAATATGGTATGGTGATTTGAATGAGTAAACTATTAAACAGCTTACATGATACTAACAAAATGTCCCAACACAAGCTGATAAATTCCTTGGGTGGCTTGCAGGATGGCTTTGTTTCACCCTCAGTAAACTTTTATCATTGTTGCTCACACAGACTAATCTGAAGGATGGTACCACATCTTTCTTTCTTCTGCTGGGTTATTGCACCAGGCTGACTTAATTGGTTGCTGTAGGATATTTCACCACCAGTGGGCAGTTTGACCTGAATTTGAAGCCTGATGTGGTCTGTAATGAAATGTTTGGATGTGAAATAGGATACACGTTAAAGGCCACAGTTTACATATATCTATAACAATATACTGAATTGTGTGTATTGAGGATGGCAAGTTGGTGATAGCAGTGTAGATAAATGCACTAACAAATGATGGAAAATTAGCATTTCCTATTTCATAAAAACAATTACGGATGGCATATCCCACCAGTTTTTGTACTGTGTTATATATACAGTGAAACATACAACCAAGGGTTCCCGATGAGCATGACAGTGCACTCGCTGAGCCATCAATAAATAATAAAAAAAATAATTATAAATCAAATTTTCGTCAGAATTCGGTCAGCTCAGAAATTGCTGGTAACAATGCCCTAATGCACGTTCTTGCCAAAAATCAAGGTTCTAATATTTTGCCGACGAAAGGATTCGGATGGACTGATTGACTGACTGACTCACTCACTCATTACCGGACAATTTGCGATCTGTAGCCTACTTCGTAGGAATAATGCACTTTCATTTCATTCACTTAATTAAAGTTAAATTATATTTGTAAAAATGTTAGAATTGCCTGGAAATTGATCTAGTATGCCTATAATTATTCACGATTCTCGTTAGCATATTTATATTCGGCTGCATCTGACTATTTCATTGGAATAACGTTTGCTTTGAAAACGAAACTTTGCACGAAGTAAGATGCCTAATCAGTCGTCAATTTGATGGCGTGAGTACAAACAGTGGTCCAAACAATGGCTATCAACATATTTTTGTAAGTTTTACTGGCCGATAACCTGTAACTGGATGTCGGCCCAGATGGATTCCCGTACCCATAAGTGTAAGAAAATTCCATCTGTCTATAATTGTGAGGCATCAGTTTATGAAACTTGTAGCATAGTTCAAATTATATATCTGAAATAAAATGGTGACAAACACCAGCTACTAGTACAAGTACTTTCTGAAGTGTCTGACGAACATCGCACAAGAGATGATATATCTTACAAAATTGTGCATCCTTCGAAAAACTATTGATGTCATCAGTATAGTCTACGACCTACTGGGCATACAATTTTCTGCTACCCATTTTTACGACATTTGGAAGATCAATTATCTTGCAAAACTGGAAGAGCTGAAAAAAGATCTCGGCAAATGGAAAATGAGAAACCTAACTTTATTGGGTAAAATTACAATAATTAAATCACTGGCACTATATAAGCTGATTCATCTCTTCCTTGCCCTGCCAAACCCACCTGATATATTCATCAAAGATTTGAATACAGTTCTATTCAATTTCATATGGAAAGGAGGTGTGGACCGTATCAAACGTGTAGTTATTACCCAAGATTATCAACTAGGAGGATTGAGAATGGTTAACGTGAGGAATCTCATACATTCGTTGAAAATAATATGGATAAAACGGTTACTGTTTAAAGGAACAAAGTGGAACAATATGGTAACTGGGCCAAAAATATATTATACAGGCCCTGAATATATAAAAATGCTCATAGCTGAAACAACAAATCCTTTTTGGAAAGATGCTTTCAAAGCTTGGTATTTACTATGCAACAAGCTCGAACATCGTGTTATCGAAGATATTTATAACGAACCTTTGTGGTAGAATACCAAATGTAAAGATAGTTCTTTCTTCGTGCCCCAGTGGTATAGAAAATTAGTTTCATAATTAAGAAAGTGCTGATATCACTTCCTACATTAAAATTGGCAATCTGTCCCGATCAATCTGTCCCGATCAATCTGTCCCGATCAAATGCGGTAATAATGCCGAACTAATTTCACGATCAGGCGAGTTTCATTCTTTGTTGTTCTTAACATACGCCTGTTTCATGTTCATATCTAAATACTTTTCTACTTCATTCATACTTTACCTGCACGTTAATTTCACACTCCGTAGTTCTGCGCAGTCTAGCAGGACATGTCTGATGAAATTTCGACTTCAAGTCCAAAAGTAAATTCTATTGCATATTAATTGGGTACTTTTTGACGACCATAGTGGTTTATTGTGAGACGTTACAATTGACCACTTACATGTGTTCAAAACAGATCGATCTGGGGAGTGGCTATCATAAATGTTTGCTTTAGGATGATTATCATCATATGAAATGACCACTTTATAACCGCTGATTGCCAGATATTGGAAGTTGGTGTATCTTTCCCCCATGAATCAATATTTCTATAATGTATTTGGTTGGTGCAGGAGAACTGTTATATATAGGAGGATTAAATCGATTTGATCTACAAAAGGCCGACACCAAGAAGAGATCGGATGAAGATAATGGTTAAATTAAACCGCAGATATTTAGTGAACTTCCAATGGCCTCTCCGAACACTACACCCATGTCCAGATTTCCGAGATCCCCAAAATTGCTTGTACACGCATTATTATATGAAGCACCAATAAACTGGATTTATATGCCTTTGAATCTCGACCTTTCACAGAATAAACAGTGAATCTCGTCATCAGACGATGTTTCATGGTATATACTCGATGATGTCGCACTTGCATTCCATTCACTTAATTAACACACTTAAGTTACATTTGTAAGAATGTTAGAATTATCGGGAAATTTATTATAGTAGGCCTACATTAATTCACAATTCTCGTTACCAAAGTTATATTCAACTGAATCTGACTATTTCATCCCGCCATTCATTAGAATAACATTTTCTTTGAAAACGAAACTCTGCACGAAGTAAGATGCCTAATATATGAAATTGGCAATCAGTCGTCGATTTGATGGCGTGAGTACAAACAATGGTCACCAACATATTCTGGTAAGTTACACCGGCCGATAACCTGTAACTGCTTGTCGACACTGATCGATTCTCGTACCCATAAGTGTATGTTTATAATTGTGAGACATCTTCGTATAAAAGTGGTAGCATGGTTCAAATTATATAGCTGAAATAAAATGGTGACAAACTCCAGCTATTAGTTGAAGTACTTCCCGAAGTGTCTGACGAGCATGGCATAAGAGATTTGATATCTTGCAAAGTTGTTTGTCCTTTGGGAAAATTATTAATGTCATCAATATAGTCTGGGACCATCTGCCAATATATGTGTGATTTCGAGCCAGAATGTGAAAGCTCAAACGAAAACTTCATGGCCGAGCTCCAATTCACTCTTAGCCCTCTCCCGGGTTGTAGCTTTAATGGTGTAATTCGAAACAACATTATTCAGAGCAACATTGGACGTCAAGCCATTTCGTATTACGACCAATATTGTCGAATGTGGTCAAATTGAGGAAATGTTTATGACATTCCACCGTATTCTCGGGTCTGAATGCTGAATGTTAGGTGTCATACGGTTGCTTTTTAATCGCCAGACGTCGTCAATTTTTCCAACCTCTTGCATATCACTCCAATTTATTACCTGTATATGGTAGGATTCTGCTGGTGGACTGTTAGTCCCCGAGGTCCACCCTCTGTACATGTCACTCGACAAATATATGTAGGTTTATTGCTTCGGTGGGAAATTTAAGCCGTACGACGTCGGACACTACAGGTTAGTTTTTCTAGGTTTCTTGCATTTACCACGTTACCCCATGTTAAGGCGTTTACTCCATCAGACGTCCATGACGCGCATCCATTAACATCAGATGAGTTGTTTGAGCTGATCTGTCATCACAGCTCCCGAGCTAACGTAACTAATTCCGCTTAAGCCGGTACTAGGAGCCGTGTGGATACTTCATAGTCTCCACATGAACACCTACAATAAAAGCACGGCTGAGATACTAAGGCTACGTCCGAGAATCCACCGTATTCTCGGGTCTGAATGTTGGGTGACGTCCGAGAATCCACCGCATTCTCGGGTCTGAATGTTGGGTGTCGACGAATACTTCCCTGTGGAGTCATATGGTTGCTTTTTAGTCGCCGGACGTCGTCAATTTTTCCCACCTCTTGCATATCGCTTCAATTAAGAGAAAAACAAACGTACCGGTAATTTGGGTTACACTCGACAGCGCGTGAATGTTCATGAGGTCATTATAGTGCATAGTTGGATTTGTAGGCAATTTACACTCAACCAGCATTATTTACAATACATAAAGTTATCGGGTCATTGTTTCTGATTGTCAGTAAATTCGAAAATTGATATCGGTGTATGGAACATGAGATATTTTTAGAATGGACAACGTAAAAGCCCAGAGAAGAGGGGGAGAACAAATATAAGTTTTAGAATCATTAATTTGCAATTACTCGAGAATCTCCTACTCGTCTAAGTAATTTTTGTTAGATGAAGCCATTCCTTTGATTACCAGATCCATGTGATGTCTCCGTGATCCACAAGAGTCTGTTATATATCCACATACGTAAGACATACAATATCTGTATGTTTTGTGCTGACTGAGATTGATAGCATCATTGCACTTTGTTTTAAAGACAAATAAAACGATGTCTATGGTAGATTCACGAGTTTACCGTTGTATATATTTATCTGGTCATTTTCTCTCACTGGCAAAGCGACTGGAACTAATAGCATTGTTGTTCAAAGAAAAGTCTTGATATAGGTCATATCACAGTATTGTCTGAATATAATATACAATCGAATGCGGTTCAATCGTTGTTTTTAACATACGCCTGTTTCGTCCTGTGGATATTATATCTGTGCTTTCATTTCACGCTTTACAGTTCTGCGTAATATAACAGGATATAGCTGATGAGACATCAGTTTCAGATGGAGAGGTAAATTCTATTCAATATTGATTTGGTAATATTTTGACGATCATACTGGTTTGTATTTTCTGTGCTTTTCGTGGCTATATATTGTCAGACATCACAATTGATCACTTCCAGGTTTAATACAAAATCGAGCAAATGAGCGATTTTCACAAATGTGTGTTACCGGATTATCAGCGTATGAAATGACAAATTTTAAACCCCTGATTTTCAGATATATAGTCGATGTGTATTTTATTTTACATGAATCTGCATTCCTATATTTAGGTTGGACGGTGCAGAGAAAGTGTTTTATGTGGGAGGATTAAGTAAATATGAACTACAAAGGCCAACCTTTCGAATCCTTAACCGAAATGGCCAACCTCACAGTAAGATGACTAAGTTAATCGGTTATCGGTTTGATGGCTTGAAATCGAACTGTGGCCAGATCAAGGACTACCAGCAATCATTCATATTGGCTGGAAACCTGTAAATGACTGTTGCTCACAATGGATTCCCAAGGCCATAATTGTAAGATATTTCTGTATGTCCATAATAGCCTAGTTCACATTACATATTTTTTTTCGTTACAAACACCAGCTTTTAGGGTAAGTACTTCCTGAAGCAAAAGATGAAAAATCTTACGAAGATGTTTGTCTTTCCTCGAGAATATTGATGTTATCAATATCATCTAGGGTCATCTGTCAATTCAGTCCACGAAGAACACATGCCATGGTACATTTATGGGTGATTTGTATGTGTTTTCGGGCTAGTAGATGAAAGCTCAAACGAAATCGTCCATATCGAAACCGCAGTTGGCACTGATACCGATCCCTGGAGAATATTGCCTTGGTGTCGCTTTAATGATGGAAAATAAATCCGGTTCGAATTTGGCAAATTGAACGATGAATATGAAAAATGAATCAACGTAACCTGGGTTAGACTCAACATGTGTTTGTTTATGGGAGTGCTATGGTGCATATCTGTATAACATGTGTTTGTTTATGAGAGTGCTATGGTGCATAGCTCTATAACATGTGTTTGTTTATGAGAGTGCTATGGTGCATAGCTGTATAACATGTGTTTGTTAATGAGAGTGCTATGGTGCATAGCTGTATAACATGTATAAAAGCGTACCTGAGATATACAACACATATCACGAATCGTTAGATTCTTGGTATGTGCTTCAGAATAGGTTAACCAGACGATTATACTGTGAAGTCATGTGACTGTGTCAGTATGTCGGCACCTCATGCGTTGTAATGTGTTTGTTTATGTGAGTGCTATGGTGCATAGCTGTATAAAATGTGTTTGTTAATGAGAGTGCTACGGTGCATAGCTGTATAGCATGTGTTTGTTTACGATAGTGCTATGGTGTATAGCTGTATAACATGTGTTTGTTAAAGAGAGTCCTATGGTGCATAGCTGTATAACATGTGTTTGTTAATGAGAGTGCTACGGTGCATAGCTGTATAACATGTGTTTGTTTACGATAGTGCTATGGTGCATAGCTGTATAACATGTGTTTGTTGAAGAGAGTCCTATGGTGCATAGCTGTATAACATGTGTTTGTTGAAGAGAGTCCTATGGTGCATAGCTTTATAACATGTGTTTGTTAATGAGAGTGCTACGGTGCATAGCTGTATACCATGTGTTTGTTTACGATAGTGCTATGGTGCATAGCTGTATAACATGTGTTTGTTGAAGAGAGTCCTATGGTGCATAGCTCTATAACATGCGTTTGTTTATGAGAGTGCTATGGTGCATAGCTGTATAACATGTGTTTGTTTAAGAGAGTGCTATGGTGCATAGCTGTATAACATGTGTTTGTTTATGTGAGTGCTATGGTGCATAGCTGTATAACATGTGTTTGTTGAAGAGAGTCCTATGGTGCATAGCTGTATAACATGTGTTTGTTGAAGAGAGTCCTATGGTGCATAGCTGTATAACATGTGATTGTTTATGTGAGTGCTATGGTGCATAGCTGTATAACATGTGTTTGTTTATGCGAGTGCTATGGTGCATAGCTGTATAACATGTGTTTGTTTATGAGAGTGCTATGGTGCATAGCTGTATAACATGTGTTTGTTTATGAGAGTCTTATGGTGCATAGCTGTATAATTTCGCCAGCATACACCCAGCCAGTCAGTATTTTTCAATACATACATTTATTGTATCATTGATTCTGGATTGATTCACTGACTCACTCACTCTGACTCTGAATGTCAGTAAACTCAGAAATTGAGACTGGTGAACAGAAAATGATATATTTTGAGAACGAACGAAATAGAAACCCAGAGAATAGAGAGAAGAACAAATAATAAGCATGAGAATGTTGTACTGGTATACCATGAATTTAATTTGCTAGAGAACATACCACATCTCCCACTATGTCAGTAATTTTTGTAATATAGAACTAATCTATTCGTTATAAAATCCCCATGGACTCTCGGCGGTCCCGTGAAACTATATTGTGCATACTGACTGAGACTGATTACATGTTTGCATTTGTTTTGATAACATTGGCACACGGCGAAAGACGCAGTTAGAGGGTATTCACTCACATTCAGATTCGAGCGGTTGATACGGATTCTACTTAAACCTATATAGCGTCGCTCTATCATGTCCACAGTTCGACCGTTTGAGCATTGATGGACAATTTCTGGAGCTATAAAGATTTTCTTTTTTGTTTAGCTTTTATCGACTTTTATTTTACTTTGGAGTTTCAAAGCTGTATACCAGCACGTTGCGTGCTCACTTCAAACGCCACTGGCAGAGTGCTCTGCAGCACAAGCAGCAGCAGGCTATTGTCAATTATTTCACAATCCTTCATCGAAGGTAACGAAGATTTCCACTGGATTAGGTTAATAAAAGTAACTTCCTCCGGTCTTTTTGATGCGCCAAGCAATTTTGCAAAGACGTGTATCTGAAGTTCAGCAAAACGTTTGCCACGGTGGACACTGTTCGTCAATAATAATGGTCAACAATTTTGTAGGATCCATACAAAACCAAATCACCGCCAATCAGAAGCACTATATCCTTAACTTCAATGTTACATCCCGTACCGTGCCGTGTTGTATATGTTAGGACCCTTTGTCAAGTCACAAATCGATAAAGGAAGCTATGGATATTACTATATGCAAAGTTAGGACACGTCTGATTGATTGTTTACGGTCTGTTATATTACAAGACTCTCATCTATCTGTTGGAAATATTTATCTCGATCCATTACACGATCTACCTTTACTATCTTGTGTGTATGTTTTTTGGATCCATCTGTCCCTTTGGTTTCACATCGGTATGTTATATGGTGGGAACATGACACAGGATAATCTGACGGGCCGTCACGTGACTGCATTGTGCCAAAATACAATATCACAAGTGGTTCTTGGACAGTATGATGCCTGTAGCTCAGCTATAACATCTTTTTGGTTGTTGTTCATGTGGACACATTGAATTACGTACACACACAGTCCCTAGCGCCAGCTCAAATGAAATTAAATACATGTTGCAAAGCTGGGATGGTATAATAGGCATAATAGCCAATTATATGGAGATAAATATGCAAACAATATAGTAAGCTCCAGCACTTGATACGTGGTGAGACATGTATACGCCATATGTATACGTCTGTGGTTTTATTCCCTCCATATCTCTGTATGTACATGTACCCTTCTTATATATACTATTTTGTATATGATGAATAAACAATCACTCACGCAATCAATCAATCAATCAATCAATATGTATGGCTTCCTAGAATATTACTAGGCAGTTTGCTGAATCGGCAGTGGTGGAGTGTCCGAGACGATGTTATTCGTTTGTAGCTCCGAGTGATCGTATCCAATGTTGAAGTATCATATCGCCATCTGTTGTACAATTATAATGGGGATATCAGTCTCATTGACTTAATAATTGCTTTTCTGGACTGGTATACAAGCCTACAAGAGTCACTAAATCTATTCGCTCTTTACTGTAAGAGATGGAAATTGGAGGTTAACATAAAAAAGACAAAATGCCAAGGGGATGCCAAGGGGACATATATATTTTGTATTTAAAGATCTACCAGGCTTTGGAGAGTACTTGAACATTTTACCAGAAAAGAATAGAAAATCGTCTCGAATTTTCGAACAGCTAATCACAGACTACCTGTAGAAACCGTTTACAAAATATTCCGGTAAACGAGAGGTTTTGCCAAATTTGTAATTCAAAATCAATAGGAGATGAGTTACATTTTCTGTTTGATTGTTCAGCTCTATACAGAATCTGAGGCAGAAATATTTACCAGAGTAAGTTACAAATCATAATTATGTGCCTAGGGCTTTTATGTTAAGGAAATTATTACAGAATAACAGCAAATATATTTTGATGGAATTGTAAATATGTATTAAAATAGCATCACAAGTTTAAGGTTAACATTAATAATGCTATAATGCATGCGAATGTTCTATTATCCGCCATCTTTAAACAGATTCGAATACTGTACCTCGCGTACCACCTTGTCGGGTTTTTTTCGATTAAATAAACTATGGGTATGTCTATGTCTAAACAAAACTGTTCCTTAAGATATTCACGATCTTGTGATCCCCGGATTGCACTTTCAGAAAGAGAGAGAGAGAGAGAGAGAGAGAGAGAGAGAGAGAGAAAACATCGATACCATTGAAGCGTTTTGATTTTCAATTTGCTCGATTATCAATTACATTTCGAGTGTTTTACACCTATTTGAATTTTTTTTTCGATTATGCTTTGTTTATGTATAGCTTTTCAAAAAGACACTGTGGAATGACGGAACACTTAATTCAAATTCAGTTCAAGTTATGTTTCCACATCCTAATTGTTATGGTGGTGGGAGTGCAAACAATGAGGGAGGGGTGGTGGGTGTATATTGAAAACCTTTGAAAAATACGTTATTCTATGTGGATTTTGGACAACCTTCCGAGCAGAGCCCCGCCTGATTGGAGAAGATTATGGCGCTGAACCAGAACAGAAGCTTGTCCTAAATATGGTGGGGAGTCGAGCAAATGTACTGGTTTGTCCGCCTCAGGCTCATTTCTGGTCGATGTCATTGCTTCTGAATGTCAGAAATTCGTGAATGGAACATGAGATATTTTCAGAATGGACAACGTACAATCCAAACGAAGAGGAGGGAGAACAAGTAATAAGTTTAAGAACGCTTACTCTTACCATCAACTGAAATTGCTCGAGAACGCCGTACATACCACATACCAGATAATAATATCCACCTGGGCCAGTGCAAGGGGCCGTGTGGTTATGTAATCCTAGATGTAACGATAAAAGCTGAGCTACAGACACAGCATTACATCCATGAACCAATCGTGACATTTGTCCTTCGGCACAATGAGTCATCTGGCCTCAGAATATTCCGCTTCATGTTTCTATCACTTTCATTGTCGATTTGAAACCAAAGGTCATAAATACAGGTGTCCGGTCGTTAGTTGTTCTATATTTGACCGAGTGATCAGGAAATATGCAAACCATAAGATAAAGGTAGATCCTCCCAGATGATATATACAAGTCTCTTAATCGATCTCTTAACGATCGATCAGACGTGTCATAACCTTGCATATAGTCAACTCCATAGCTTCTTTATCGATTTGTGACTAGACAAAGGCTTCTAACATATACAACACAATACGGAATTTAACATTGAATTTAGGAATATAGTGACTGGGATTCCTCAACATTTTCATAATATTTTGATTGGTAACCTTAGTATAGTGTGCAATATGGACCTCAACTCTATCTGGCCTGGACGATTTTGGGTGTACCACAGCCTAAGGAGAGGCGGAAATTGCCGCCCATATATCTTTGCTATCCCTAATTTAATTTTACCACACTATAACTTGGCTCAATCTCTACTAGAAAATGTAAAAACATCCAAGATGGCCACAATGAAGACGATTTTTCGGTCAGATTTTCTCGAATTTTTTATTTATGTGTTTACTTCACAAAAAAATCATGATAAACTAGAAAGTAAAAAGTGAGCCACTTTAATTCTTGTAATCACATCATCGTGGGTAGTACAATCATATTAAGGGATACCAGTCTCAATGACTTAATGGTTGTTATATTTGACTGGTATACAAAAATCTACCATAACATATTCCCGAATTTGGGATCTCAGAATGGCATTTCAGAAACGAGAAAGAAAATCATTACCTTGAATCTTCGGTTTTGCATGATAATGGACAAACTTAGAGAATATATTCAACGGAATTGATCTGGAGGGATCGTTGCCCTTCACCATCATATGCATGAAAAACTGCCCGCTGTTGTTAACTTGTTTCTGTTGTTTACACTTCATGACTTGGCACATGTAATGTATGTTGGATAACCAACTTTAATCAATGTTTATTGATCTTTTTAGCGAGACCTGAATGAGATAAAAACATTGATAACCTGGGAACGGTCAATCCTTGTTTTCTTCAGCTTTTGCCTAATATCGATAGATGCCTGTGCACCTATCAACTTACACCAAGATCGTACATACGGAATGCATGTGGTTATCTCAGAGTATGACTCATATAAGGCAAGAAAAAAGCAAAACATTTGTCTGAGGTTCGTTTCATGAATCCATGGGCTGAGGTGGTGTTTTGTGTAGGGCACGTCTAAGGATGTGCCATAACACTCGCTTATCGTGTCTCAAGATGCTCTGCGTTGATGTCTTGAATTTGTGCGTTAATCCAAATATTAAAATACTATTCGAAGATCAACACTTTTCGGAGAGGTTTTGGCAAAATCATGACCAAAACGTACATCTAGGAGAAAAATACTCTTGCCTGATAGGAAGCTATGTCTTACACATAGTAGCAGTTTATATTCTTCAGTGGCGAATGAACCTAAAAAAAAAAGAGAGAGAAAATTGCCTTTCTCCAGAACCACCCCTCTCAAACTTTTCAAACGTATAGAAATGGACGTGCAGCAAATAATAAACTTTATGTCTTCTTCGCAAGTTGCCTCCAGTTTGAAGATAATGCAAACATGTTGGAGGCCAATTTTCTCATAAAAATACGAAATTACAAAAACTCAATTTTGGCAATTTTTGGGCAAATGAAATAGTTCGTATTTTGCGGCGTCCATGAAAAGAAGATCTCTATCTGCGTATCCCAATGTTCCACCGCGATGCTAAACTTGAGAAAATGAATTGCCTCTGGTCAGTAGACAGTAGACTGGATACTAGCGAGTGGAAATCTAATAACTCCAGTGCGCTTTGTTGATAACCTCAGAATTATTACCATGATTACTCCAAGTCTCCAAGGTTGAATCGAGGTCACAAGCTGAACCGTTTTGCGTGAAATTAAAATTTCATTTGAGGAAAAATTGTTGACGGCCTACGTAATATAATCCTCGAAAGGATTTTTTATAAGAAGGCTTTCATTACATTATCCTATTCTGAAATGTTCTGAATGTCCTACAGTGAAATCGACTTCAAGCCACTAGGATATGAAACGTTCAGTTATTAAGTGACAAATATGTATGTTGTTCATTGATAGGTCATTAATATATATTACATTGGAGCACACTCGATAAAAAACTGTTCTTTAAGCAAGCAGAGGTGATTAATGATCAATTAGGTCCTAACAGTGAAAGAAGCTCGCTAATGACTATCTCGCATGCCTCGATGAAGCTTAAACATTGAAACTCTTAGTGCACAGGTGTAACAGAGTGTAAAACGATCGGAAGTCGTCTGCACGCAATCAGTGCCCGTTACCTTTGTCGATAAAAAGATGATAAATATCACAAATCTCAATCTTATCTTGACTTAATATTTTTTACCATCCGTTGAAAATCCCTTTTGAAGCTTCTCAAGTCCAAAATCACGAGACCCCCGAATACAAGTACCAACATGCCTATGCCCAATAATCCCACGTTTCTTGCAGACGGTCTGCTGTCATGCGCACTTATATACTTCCGTTTATAAGAAGATACTTCTGTTTCGTCTATGGACAGTTCCTCCACAACTTTGTCTATAAAAGACGTGTCGTTTGCTAGCATTGTTCTCCCAGAAACATCAATAAAACTGCATTTAAATGTCGTTGGTTCAGCTGGCATTTGGCTGAGCGCCGCAGTTGGTATTATCACGTCACATTTATACTGACTGGTTTTAAATCCTCCACTCTGGGATATAAAATAAGTCTCAAAACTGCCAGTGGGTGATATCGGGGTTGTTACTGCTACCATTGTTCTCAGATCAGACGGTGTCGTGATGAGTGTTTCAGCGTCAATATGGGTCGTGCTCATGTGAGCTAACTCTGTGGTTCGCTCGGGAAAATTAGTTGAAGGTTCCAAGGTATTTGATGAATCAGTGAGGCTGTTTGATAGTTGGACGGTAATGTCTGGTACATCAGTGCTGATGCTTTGTGCTTTAGTACTAATACTCGAGAGCTCAGAGACAATGCTGGGTACCATGGTTGCTGTTACTTCATCCGTACTAAGTATCAAAGCAGGTGTGATATCCTGCTCAGACAGTGCAGATGTCGGCCATAACGATGTGAAAGTTGTCATGATTAAATCAGATGTCAATGTTTCAAAAGTTGATGCTTGCGTTGCTAACAGACTGTTCTCTGTTATGGAACTGAAGATGTCCGTCGTAGCCTCGACGAGAGTACAGTTTATCGGTTTGATAGAATTCATCAACTCCAAGTGGGTCTCCGTGTTTAAAAACAGGGCTGTTAATGTAGAAATAAACCATGTATTAACTCCAGGTCGGTTCCCGTGTTTAGTAACCGTGTTATTAATGTTGAAATGTAGAAGCATGTATTTCCTCTACCTAACCCTATTGTATGATATACTACTAATACAACGAAATATATTTATGAATGTCTTTTCTATGATGTTTGTCGCTGGCAATACGAAGACGGATTTTGTGTACACCAGTTATCTATACCAACAAACTTCGTTTTCAGAGGTGTACCTCAGTTCATTAGATTGCAATTGTCCTTCAACAGCGTGACCGAGATACAAGAAAACGTGGAAAATCATTTGGATAAAGAATACTGGTCGTTGATAAAGATTTCGATGTCTTTCCTTCACCATTGAAAACTTTTGACTCCTTAACTCTTTTAGGAAACCATCTTGCGTTTTTCTAATATTCATTTTTTACATTTGATGAATTGCTACTTTCATTAACTTAAGGAGAAGGTTTTCCGATTATTGACGTGGATTTTTTTTGGTGGACGACGGGTGAATACTGAATGTCAGATCTGACGCCTATACATGATGTAGTAGGGACACTGACACAGGTGGAGCTAAAGCAGATACGTTAAGATAAAGCTGAAAATTACCTTTGTAGTCATCTGATGGCTTTTTGTAACTTGTCGCATTAGGATCTGTGGAAGAGTTCATCAAAGATGGCAGACATTTTGGGGGATCGGAAAACATCCTACAATTGCCCCACTGAAAATCCCCACAGACGCAAAGTTCGTTCGACCATGCGCACTGGAGCTGACAGGAACTCGATGTGGCGTCATCTATGATCGCGTTGGCATCGACATCACCATTACTGTACACCTTTCCGGAAGTCACCGAGGCGAAGGTATCTGAGAAAGAATGAGTATATTGTTAAACGAATCTAGAAAATAAATGGATTTATAAAATTAATAGCTCTACTCTCAATAATGATTTTTAATTATTGATGCTCGACTTTGGTGCTAATGGTATCTTGTCATTAAAGTTTTTGTACTATGCCAGCGGTCTGTCGATTTTGACGTGTGCGAGACCTACACTACACTACACTTGCGAGACCTCTCCATGACCTCTGCACATTGCCTCAGTGATTCGGTCGTGCATAATGAAATCTACATTTATCTGAAGATGTTTTTGAACAGTCGAAAACTTATATTTATTCACACCAATTTTGCTGAACTATAGTGATCGTGATATCCCAAGTGAAAATTAGTGATATTATTGTCCTACCAATATCTTTAGGCCAAGTTTAAATGAGGTTATGTTTTGTACGTATTATTTTTCTTCGGCGGTGAATCGTCGTACCGTATTCCCAAAGTCGTCCAATACTGGTCCAAACGGCCAGCGGGAAAACGGAGAGCGAGTTCTGGATGTCAATGTGTGACCTGGATACAGGGTATAAATTTCATCGAGATGCTGCCATATTTTCCAACTTCTTTTACACTTGGAGATAAACGTGGATTTCATTATGCTGACCACTGAATTTAAGATACGTTATTCAGAATTCTTTAATTCATACAGTTACCACCAATTGTGTACCGACTCTGAGATTATATCAAGTCGGTAAAATTACAGTCCAGGGAGCTATATAGAAAGACGAGTTGTTGTTGTTTATCGAATAATTTTTACGAATCTTTCTGCGAGATTTCCTGCTATGTTTTATAATTTCTTATAAAGAAATGATTGAGCTATTGCGATTTACTTGGAGAAGAACGAACGGATTCTTCTTTCCTAGATTCCTAGGTTTGAATTGATCATTTCTTCTGAGTCGAGGGTGCTTGCCCTTTTTGAATAAATTATTTGGAAACTGCACGTAGACCTACACATTTTGTTCCTGTTCTCTCTATTTGAATTGAGATGTTCTCAAATTCACATTTGTCTTGAGCTGTGAAATCTTGGGAGTTGAATATCTTGGAGTTGAAAATCTTGGAGTTAAAAGATCTTGGAGATGAAAATCTTGGGGTTCATTATCTTGCTTTATTAAGGCTTCCGATGAAAATCGGAAGACTTCTTATTATTGTTCGGATTATTATTATTCTTCTCCCTGATTTTGTGATTGCTAAATCTCAGCAGCCATCAGGTCGATCATGCTCAAACTTCACACACATATTAGACATGTGGAGATCTAGTGCATATTGAAAATTAGTTGTGATTGGTCGCGGGGTTCAGCGGCCATCTTGGATTTATCCCGTTTTCAAAAAAATCTTCTAAACCTTACTCCTCTGTGACCAATGATGCAATCAGCACGAAACTTGGTACACATAATCAATGGATCGGGGTCTTTAAAAACTCAATAAGAGAAGTTGCTCCGTAAAACAAAATGGCCGCCATCGGCCAATCAAAATGGTCCAATTTTCAAGTAACGGATTTGGACGGGAAAAGTGACGAAATATATGTTATCTGATATGGTGATCATGAATATGCAAAAAATTTGCTCCTAGGTCACGTGGTTTGGCCGCCATTTTGAATTTTGTTAGAAAAGGAACACATCTTGTACAGGCTATAACTCTGGATCTACGAGAGGTACAGCGTTGCAGTTTATTGATTTGTATTGTGCAGGAGCTGCTCTTTCGGAAAAATGCCAGCCGTTTCCACCTAGGTTCAATAGTTTCCCCGCAATTCTCAAATCTAACTCTCCCAAATTTGCGAGTTGACGGATTATTCGTCGGTGATAACTATGTAGGTTAGATGTAAAAGGAAGCAATGACGTCACTATAAGCACAGCTAGGTCGATGTAAGAATATCCCGCATTAAATGCTGAGTTGTTTTATTACTGTATATTATCATAGCTAAATGTTATTGCTTCATTTAATTTAATCGTAGCTTAAATAATTTTCCCGCTATTCTCAAATAGTGATATCGCAGTTTCCCAATGGTGTTGGGGTCTCGCAGGGGAATTCCCCCAGAACAGACATGTAAAATTCAAAATGCCATTTCCATGGTATGTTGCAATATTAATAGGGGATTTCCAGCCTGACATGATCACTTCAAACATTTCGCAACTCAGGTTCGCCCGTTATGACCGTGTAGAGACACCAGGCAGTAGAGAGTGAAATGTGGCGAATATTATAACGAGTAAGGGTATAAACGAACATTCAGGATTCTCTCTGTTTTATTCATGTGAGATGCAGGCTGTATGTATGTGTTTCATATATTGTTGAAATGGACTGTAGTTCGTGTCGCATTATCCTAAGGACCACAACAGACTGACTGGATTTGTATGCTGTAAAACTATGGAGTTATCAGGAGATTGAACACACACGTGAGTACTGGATAGCTGTATGTTGTTGTTGAAAACCGATTATCACATACGCTGTAACTCTGTATAATATTTAGCTATTCTCGGTAACAAACTTTACACGGATTTATTAATTTTTCTGCTGTACTTTTGTCTGTGTGAGCAGCGAGAAACTTTCCGGGAATATAAACTGCCTGTAAGCTTTACGTTATGGTTACAAGCGTCTAGTCCGTCATTCATAATCCAGCCGTCGTCCATTAGAGAATATCCGCGTACATAATCCAAAGACCTATTCCATTTTCCACATAACAGTATTAGCACCAAATTCAAAAAGACAATCATAGTATACATAAACATAGGCTTGTTTCCTGCAAGAGAGAAGCGGTCAACAGTTTTCAATGATGCCGGCAAGACATCATGATGTTCCAAAAATATCAAATCCGTATCGCTGATCAGTATTCTTAATCCATAATATTCGTTATAGAGTCGTCATCTAAAAGAAGATGTATCTCAGTCACGCTTTGATTGTGACTGTTCATATGAGTACCATGAGGATCTTGAAGTACATGGGTTCATACGGCCCACAGCTTAGGCATCATTACCAGATTACGGACATATTTTTGTGACACTGAAACGCTAACCATCCAGACTATCTAGATTCAAATTTAGTAGTATAAAAGGGCATTTCTAGCCCTATTGACCTTGCGGCGCAATGCGCAGAGGATAGTATAGTAACAGTATATTGACTCACATTTAGTAGTATAAAAGCGCATTTCGAGCCCTATTGACCTTGCGGCGCAATGCGCAGAGGATAGTATAGTAACAGTATATTGACTCACATTTAGTAGTATAAAAGCGCATTTCGAGCCCTATTGACCTTACGGCGCAATGCGCAGAGGATAGTTTGGCAACAGTATATTGACTCACATTTAGTAGTATAAAACCGCATTCAGCGGCCATCTTGGATTTACTCCGTTTTCAAAAAAAGTCTTCTAAACTCTACTCCTCTGGAACCAATGAAGCAATCAATACGAAACTTGGTACACATAATCAATGGATCAGGGTCTCTCAAAATTCTATTTGAAATGTTGCACCGTAAACGAAAATGGCTGCCAGCGGCCAATCAAAATTGTCGAATTTTCAAATAACGGATTTGGATGGGGAATGTGATGAAATACATGCTCAGGAATTAGAATTAGTATTAATTGAATTGAATATTCAAAGTGTCTGTCAAGATTGTCTAGATCGCCTATCATGCGTAATTTCGGAAGCCGACCCATAGATGCTCGCAGCTCTAGTTTTACTTTGTGTCAGGAATAATGTAGATGCCAGATTTAAAATCTTGAAATCTGGCCTTTGAATATGTGAATACATACTCCTCAAAATGAGCGTTTCTCTTGGTCAGCATAGACAGAGTATTGACTAACATTTAGTAAATTGCCCGATACAACCTGCAAAGATGGCCAGACTCTAGTTCGACATGCAGTCCCTAAAAGATATTTTATTATACTGAAATGTATATTGAATGTATAAAATATCTTGCAGATTAACCAGACTCCTGCTGCAAGTGATCTATGCATTTTTAAATAATTGCATTACAAATTTTACAAGCAATTACAGGCTTTTAGCAATGCAGAAGAGGCCAGATCTAGGTATTCATACCTTTAAAGTTTATGGATCAACGGAAACCCGACACCACTACTATCAGTACTTTCTTTGGTTATGCACGCGGCATTTCATAATGAAGGGCGACTGGCTACTGAACGTCGGAGCTGACGCATGTATCACACCATAACCATATGGTTACGACTGCAATTCACATCTGATCAGAGGGTTGATGGAGGGGATGTTCTAGGTCAATAATTGTAACCACTTGGCTTCTAGAGTATATGTTTAACCACTTGGCTTCTAGAGTATATGTTTAACCACTTGGCTTCTAGAGTATATGTTTTTTGCCGGATATATTTGTTTGTGTGCGAGCATTAATTCGAACAATTAGTATAATGTATGCTGATCATATCAGAAGATTTCATCTAGTCCTATCAATATACCATTATCATAATCTAAAATCATGGTCAACAACTGGGATAAGGATTAACCTCCGATACCAGCAGTTACACTATAAGATTCACATTATTCTATGGATATCATTCATTAGCTGGTCCAATCTGTGTGACATGGATCGCCATGTTCTTCTGTCAGTTCTCGGGTATATATCTTTCGAGAGCAGATCATGGGAAGAATGTGACGAGTAGATACTTACCAGTATACAAATACTTCCTGTAAAATGCCGTGGCAGATAACCAGTCATAGTAGTATGGTGAGTTCGTCGGGGCAGAGAATTTATTAGCCATGAACAGACAGTCATCAGATGAAGTATCAAACACTAACGAGCGACAGGGGAGAACATCATTGTCAATGCATCCCTGGGTACAGCTATCGACGTCAGTTATCGTTGAATCCAGGTCATACTCGATGAAGTAAAACTTAATAAATGTATCCTGCTCCATGTAACCCTCACCTGAAATTGAAGACATTTATGGTCAGTTTGAAGGATATAAATGAATTTCCGTACATCGGGAATTCCAAATGCTGGACAAATGTTTCAGATTTAGCGCCCAGCGAAGGTTGGCCAGTATGGATCTGAAAGTTATCCCGAGGCACAAGGCTGAAATGCTATGTTTCCAACTCAGCATCTCCTAGGCTTAACATAAACAGTCACAACCAATCAGCACAATTAGAACTACTGTTGGTGCATACTTCGTTGTAGAGTACGTATATATATAACGCTGGAGAGAATAACGATGAGTAGATAGTGGCAGCAACCAAGTAAACTTAACAAAGATAGAGCAAACGGCATCGATATGACGACAAAAACAACGTCACCCAGTGTGTATTTCAAATACCGCATGTGGTGTATGAGAAATACACGATACCTGACCTCTTTTCCCTGGAATGGGTCAAAATAGGCGGAGCTCTAAACTCAAGCTCGGGTGATCAATGGATAAAAGAGTTACATATAGACACTCGACAATGCCAAATATTGGCGCGATATTGTACTCTCGGGGGCTTCGCACCCTCGAGCACAATAGCTTGCCAATATTTGGTATACAATGTCTCGCGTCAACATGTAAATATTGCATATCCCATTCCAGCCATGTTTCAGTTTTCTAGACATTCCCCCAATATTTCCCAAGGCCTTTTTGGATTTCGAATTCCAAAAGCAGCAATTTTGCCAGTCTGTCTTTATTTTTCAATAAAATGTTTTCAGGGTGATGGCAAATCCACTATACTCAAAGATTTCGTATGAAACCTACGACAACCTTTCGTGAAATGCATGTCAATCCCAACTTGCAGATATTTGTGAAAATAGATCTCGGACCAAAAAAAAAAGGTAATAACCGATTACTTGATGACACACAGGGTAAACGACCGATTAGTTACTTACAGACACACAAGGTGAATGGCAGAGTACTCACTGACATACATGGTACATGACCGTTTACTTACTGACATACGCGGTAAATGACCGATTACTTACTGACATATACGGTAAATGACCGATTACTTACTGACACAAATAAAAGGTAAGAGTTTGCTGCAATTGTCAATCTGAAGGACTGCGTCCGCTGTGAAATTAGCCCGAACACATCTTTGAAATGGGTCAATATCACCATCTACGGGAGGTTCTAATATCGTATTCGGGGGTACTCTCTTTTGACAGTTGATGTCTGTCAGATGATCCGTCTGTCTGCCTTCAGCCCAGTACAGACCTGTCCACGTAGATTGGTCATCCCCTCTGTAAATACAAGGGTCTATTTTTTAATACTGGTAATACTTTCATTCCCATTTAGATGTACATATTTATTACAGTTACATGTAAATGTTGACAGGTATAACTTAGGCAATTATATACATAAACATACAAAGCAAAATATTACATACATATATACATAAATCTATCCATTTAGATTTACAAACTGGAAATGTTAGCAATTCTCCAAATTTAAACTTTTTCGGAACGCCGCTCTTTATTAAAATTACGCCACAATCGCAAGATCGTGATCAAACCAGCGGAGAAGGGCTCAGCTACAGTTATGAAGTGTAGAGAAAATTATATCAAGGAAGTCCAGCGGCTACTTGACAATCCCAGACATTACAGAAAGCTGAAGGCAGAAATTTGGCCGCAAAATTTGATAAAGTCTTTAACATAATGGGACTCCTACACGAAGAGAAAATTATTTCGGACAAGCAACCGGATTATCTAGGACCTAACAAAGACATAGTTTTAAATTTTACCGAAAATCCACAAACCCGTCATAGAGAAATGGACAGATCCTTTCACCCTACAAGGCCGGTGTATTTTTTCGAAGTGTGGCTCCGACTCTTATTACATTTCGGAATTCATAGGTTATCACCTTAAACCATTCACCAACAGGCACGCGAGCTATGTGAATAATACAGGAGATGTTTTGGTCGCAATATCCGAACACAATGTTTCTCAAAACACATTTCTGTTTACCATGTATATCGAACAAATGTACATCGATATCGACGGAGGTATACAAGCGGTGGAAAACGTTTTCAAGAAATTCCCGAACCCGAAGCGACCAGAGGAAGACATTTTGAAACTTTTAGAACTTAGTTTGAAAGGAAATGATTTACGTTCAATGGTCAAAAATATTAGCAAATGAGTGTGGTTGGGCGATGGGGAAACGGTTCAGTCCAAATTTCTTCTCGATCGTGTGTAACTGAGTGGGAAGAACATGCGCTGAAAAACTCGGAAAACAGTCACTTTTATATCTTATATTACTTGATGTTTGCTGTGGACTCATTCGAGACAGGAATTAGGGACATTTATTGATAGTTTGACTAACCACAACTTCCATATAAAACTGCAAGCAGTAGTCCACACATAATCTGTTGACGTTGGTGGGTGTCCGGTGGGCACGGGTTCCTGTTGCTTCATTGCATTTTGCTGAGAAACAACAGGAACTTGATAATGTGATGTCTAGCACTGCAATATCACTTGTCTTTATTGCACCATGTAAGCGTCCCGTCTCTGTCTTGTGTGCTGTCCTTAATGTTTTATAGGGTGGATGGAGGGTGTCTGGTTCCATGCTGCTTCTTCAACGATTTCTTCTTTTGAAGCAGCAGGAACGCAACTTGACTGGGTGGTGCTTCGTTGGTTCGTCGCGATATGACTGTAATAATGTTGAAAGCGACGTTAAGTCCTATTCATTCACTCACTTGTAGTCTGTTAACTACAGTTTCAACGGCCCCGTGTTCGCCAAAATGGGTCAGGTGGATTACAAGGTGTATGCCCTTTGGACATAGATCCTGGTAAGGTATCCAAAAGAGAGTGTTCCATTTGTTCTTCGATACAACAGAAGAAGAGTTGAAATCGCGCGTATCATCAAAGAAGAATACAACGAACTCCAGCCAAAATTACAGAATGAACCATTTGACTTGAGAGCGGTTATTGCCCAAACTAAGAATAAGTATTTCATAAAAGTGTTCCAAGAGACAAATTTCTTGTGGTCTTAAAATGAGACCTTATGTTTTTAGCTTCATGTCATGATTATAGAATGCGATAAGGGGGACGGGGTGCTGTACAATCCTGTTTAAGCTAATACGAAATCTTACATGTAAGTAGTTGTGAGGTGTGAGTGGCATAGGGAGGGGGATGACTGCGGACATAGGTTAATGTCTTGTCGGTTACCCAGATAATTCCCACTGCTTATGTAGGTGCTATTAATGGATGTAACTTAGTACTCACCAGGAACTTGTTTCCACAAACCCTGTCCCCGTGCCCACATTCATTCAAGATATACAATCATTCATTCGAATTATAAATACATACATATATTTTTACGCCTACATACATACACATTACAGATATGGGTCACACTCAGCATTTGAAGAAAACGAATTTACATGTAATGAAAATCTCTTAAGTTTTGTAGAAATGGTACTCGTAACAATGTTATTTAAATCCTTTATCCCACGGTATATCTCCCTCATCATTGTTTATTTATTGTTCCCATTTTTTGCAGACCTTGGTATAAATGCATTGCTCTTTGTTGAATATCTAAGTTTCTATATTATACAAAAGTTCCATTAATCCTCTGATTTTAAGTCCGAGAAATCGATAACCTTGCCGTCTATTCCGATATCCAATACCGTGTTTGTACCAGATCTCTATGGTTATGATTGAGTGAGGTTATATATATGTGACTTTTTTTTTGTTTCAAGTATCCTCCCAGAAAGAATTTCCAATGTTACTTTAATATATTGTGGTACATAATGCAAACCTTTTCATAATATTCTTCATCAATTATGTTTTGCCATTTACCTGTCTGTAAAATTATTTTCTCTTTATTTAAGAAATCGCCTTTCCAGATTAGTCGTTAATGTAGTCTAGGTGTTATCAAAACTGGTTCTATCCCGTCCACGCCCTCATTCCATATAAATTTTAAAAGAGTGAAATTTAACTCGTTAAAGTCACCGTCTGGAGTGTTGAAATATCCAATCTGGTGTGCTGCCTTTGGGTTTGATATGGTAAAAGTTGTCCGTATTCATGCGCCAGTGGTACCTTCACAGGTACCCCCACCGATGCAGTGGAAGTGTTGTTTCACACTCACCCTGATTCAACTTCGGTTAAACAAGATCCTTGTTCAGGTTTTTGTTCGAAGAAAGTCAGTAGAAGAAGACCTACGCAGGCTTATAAATAACTTGATTAAAGACGAAAACTCCCTCGACTACCGCAACCTGACACCATTACATAAAGTAAAAATGCTGGACAGAAATTTACAATCGCATAATCGACTTTTCAATATTAATACGGTCGTTCCACATGTCTCCCCTTTCGCAAGGCCATTAATGCGATTATAGCTACATCCGAGTTTGACTCTCCTGGCAACCGTGCACCTGAAAAAACAGTCCCAGGATAATGAAATCAGAAGACTTTCGAAATCGATAACAAGCGGACTTGGTCTCCATTTTTTTCAACAGAATTTCTGTGTTTATTTGGTTATCGCCACGCATGTAATGACACCTTGCTTCTGCGTTATGAACAAATTCCCCTTAACATTAGCTGACCTGAAGGATGCGCAACCCCCCTGAGGCAGTTTTATACACCCCTTGATTATTTGTCTTCTGCAGTAATACATGAGCAGTGTGACTAACGTCACAGGACCTACGAAGTAGGGTTTGATATGATTGAACTGTGTATCTTGACCTAAGACTGACCATTTCCATTGTCGTACGAGGCATTGAGACATGTTTGTGCCAATTTTGAGGTTTCTAGGTCACCTAATTAGGTGAGAAATTGGGCCAGAAAGTAGGTGGCATTGACCTTGACCCAATTAGGTCAGGTCACACTGATCTAATTAAGCGCATTTCCATGGTCTTAGGAGATATTAGGACATTTTTTGCAAATTTCGAGGTTTATAGGTCACCTAATTGTGTGAAAGATAAAAGATATCAAAATTGTGTATAAAATTCTGTGTATTTTATTGAAATAGAAAAATATAACAATTGTAGAATATATCAGTCCTCGCTCTGTTCACCAAGCAGAACTCTTAATTCAGGAGGGTGACTGGTATAAATCCATTCATGAGATAAATGATGTGGTGGTGAATGAACGAATTCTATGGACACACACACCAACACACTCCGTGGCAGTGATTCTGTATCCCCTAATCAAGGAATCAGAATGGATCAAGATTTGAAACGACAAGAAAAATTTAGACATATTTTGTTTACACATGTAATGTTTTTGTTTAAATTATATCCCAGTGTGATATATAGTCAATATTCAAGAGGTACAATTTTTTTTTTTAAAACTCGAAGTATGTGCTCATATTATCACATCATGATCAAAGTTACTTTATCTAGTTAAATCTACCCAAAGAAAATAAATTAAGACCCTTTAAACATGCTGTCAATGCCAGATGTTGAGTTTTATACAGCTGTAGATCAGGGCTCTGGGTGCATATATCATGTTTCCATACACTTGATGCACGCAACAGCAAAAACAAAGCCTCCTTGAACAACGTATCTTTGTACAGGTACATGTAACTCAGAAAATACCATTCTCTCTCAAAAGAAAACAATTCGCGCCAGGAAGGACTTTTTTAAGCTAATTTTGTTATGTAGGGCCTACTTAGATCAATAATTGTCACGAAATTTCTTTGATTATATCTTAATTGCAACCATGCTTGTTCCTCAAACCTGACATGCTTGAGATATGTACATGTATAACCCACTTTCATGTCCAGACATTCCACCATAAATGTGAACAAATTGTACTCAACATGGAATAATTAATTTCACACTACCAAATAGTTCACCAGCTGTTAATTTTGAGACCCGTTTCTACAGTATCAGTACTGTGTTACTATCTGTAGCAGTTGAAACCCAGTAAAACTTAAACAATTAAAATCAGTAAAGAAATTTGTCTGTTGAATAACAGAAAATATGGTATGGAGATTTGAATGAGTCAACTACTAAACAGCTTACAATATGATACCAACAAAATGTCCAAACACAAGCTGATAAATTCCTTGGGTGGCTTGCAGGATGGCTTTGTTTCACCCTCAGTAAACTTTTATCATTGTTGCTCACAGACTAATCTGAAGGATGATACCACATCTTTCTTTGTTCTGCTGGGTTATTGCACCAGGCTGACTTCATTGGTTGATGTAGGATATTTCACCACCCGTTGGCAATTTGACCTGAATTTGAAGCCTGATGTGGTCTGTGATGAAATGCTTGGATGTGAAATAGGATACACGTTAAAGGCCACAGTTTATATATATCTATAACAATATACTGAATTGTGTGTATTGAGGATGGCAAGTTGGTAATAGCAGTGTAGATAAATGCACTAACAAATGATGGAAAATTAGCATTTCCTATGTGCAATAGTGATAGTGCTATAGCCCGGACGTCTTTAATGCGCGGATGTCGGATAGCACAGTGGTAAATTTAACAGACCTATGACAGAAGGTAAATGTACGTTTTCATTACTATGCCAGAGACCTTATAGGGTCTCTGCTATGCTTATTACATCAGCTTGCGCTTCAGCTTGGGACCTTCGTCTATTAGACTAAATTCACTCATTTATCCATTGGTTAAATGGGCCCCGTTTACACAAAGCTCAAAGTCGCTTAACTTCGCTGAATTTACCAGAACCGGTGTGTCGTGATATGCCGTATCAGGGAACCTTCAAAAGTCACAATGAAACATACAGCCAAGGGTTCCCGATGGGCATGACGGTGCACTCGCTGAGCCATCAATAAATAATAAAAAAAATAATTATAAATCAAATTTTCATTAGAATTCGGTCAGCTCAGAACCTGCTCGTAACAATGCCCTAATGCACGTTCATGCCAAAAATCAAGGTTCTAATGTCAACGGTTCTCCTTATTTTGCCGACGAAAGGATTCGGATGGACTGACTGACTGACTCACTCACTCATTACCGGACAATTTGCAGTTGGTAGCCTACTTCGTAGGAAAATATTCCATATAACAATAATAATGTATATATTTTATGAAGGCGTATGTCCTGAGAAATTCACTTATGTTACATAACTGTTGCTACTAGCATGTAGAAAATATTCACAATTTAAATAAATGAAATTAAAAACCATTTTTCAATTGAAATTGCATGAAAACTGTTTACATATTTCAAATTTGATGATATACCTCGATCAAAGACAACTAGAACTAGTAAACGGCGTCTCAGTTTTTACCCCTCAGCCTGATTGGGCTAAGAGATATTGTTGTCACCCCGTCTGTCCGTCCGTCTGTCCATCTGTCCGCCTGTCCGTTCTCTTTTCCCCGGACTTCCATATCTTCAGAACTACTAAAGGCAGGTAAACGAAACTTCTATCCAATATAGAATGTAATCTGTAGATGTGCCTTTTGTATGTTTCGTTTGTCAGGTTCTCATCTGTCTGTCTGTCCGTCCACTTTTCTTTCCGTCTGTATCATGGTTTAATTCCAACATTATCTGTTATGGGCCTTCTTGTGGTAGTTTCTAAAATCTAGTGGTGGTCAAATCATTCACATAATAATTTCCCTGTATTCAGAAAAGTTTTTGTTCCATTCTACTTCCAAAATATTCATGGAATGTTGCAAGCATTCTACCTGATCTCATAAATCTACATATTACATCACCAAACCAATTTTTCTGTAGGTGGACAGGAGAGATAACCACATAGAGAATTGAGCTGTATAATGTACTGGAAAATGTACATGTATTGCAAGTTTAAATCTACAATTTAAATCTCCACAACTGTTTCTGCTTGTGAATTACCATTTATCAATTACTCAGTTGGCTTTAATTATGCTTCAATTGTAATTTGTGAAAGGAGATGGTATTGTAAGGCGGGGGTTTTGCCCACAGCCAGCCGACTCATAGGAATGTACATTTCTTCTCTCCATCTGTCAATCACAATGCAATGTAGAACTTGTCGTCAGCGGCAACTGTCAATCAACGGGCTGAATGTTACGATGAACCATGATATCTTCACATATGTTCGGTACCAAGGCGTTATTATTTCACCACGTTGCAGTCGATTTTACAGGCACATACTAGAGAATAAATACACAATTTAGGCGAATATATTGCCGTTGTACCAGGTAGCAACTGATCGTTCGATTTCAACGTTTGACTAGCCCGTATGTTCACACGGTATCGTGTCATCGGTAAACAATATTTATTTTACTTTTAATTGGTTCATACTGATAGCCTAAAATCTTATTTCAGATATACTGAATGCAATTGTTTTTACAAAAATTAGAAAGATTGAACTAACTTGTCGACGTCACACATGTTGCCCTCCTGGGATTCGAACTCGATAAAAAAAAATCTCGAGGCGCTCGTGATCCAACGTTCGTATCCACTACACCACGACATACGAACAACTGTAACAGGCTATTTTGTCACTTTAATCTACTTACGAAAACTTCAAACGTTATGAATCATAACTTTTCATTTTTTAGTATGAAGGACTCCTTGGACCAAAAAGATCTTCCAACAGTGGGGATATAATGTTACTACACAACACTAGGTTAAATGGCGTTTTGGTCCAAGGGGTCCTTCGCGTCTAAATGCGTGTCTGAAGGACTCGATTTAGACCCTTTTTTCACGAAATAGCACAAGCTGTGGATTTCAGTTTCATATGATAACTATAATCATAACGCAATCGCACTAAAACTTTCACATATTGTGTACTTATATTTTCTCTTGCCGTTACATTAAAACATGAGTATTTTTAGGACATTTTATTTTTTCGATTTCAATCGCACCACGTATAGGCCAAAATCCCGCCTTATCGTACCATCACCTTTCCACGTCTTGGGAACTCTCCACTATCAGCAGTGAACCTTATAGCTCTACGTTTATGATATACAGAGGCTTTGTTGTTGACTAATACAATGAATAAAGCCACTGTTTACTTGCTTTTTCTTCTGGATAAATGTATGAAACTTCAAGATGTATTAGGTGTGCATGAAATGAATCTATCCAGCTTGATAACGAAAGTAATTTGTATTACATGTTCAACAACAATAAATTGTATTACATCAACAACAAAATGTGTCTTTGCCCAAGATAAATGATAGCTATTCTATGAAAATGATGAACAGCACGAGAACAATACAGCATTCTTTTGGGGATTTGCACGTCTGGTCCGTCATTCATAATTCAGCTGTCGTCCATTAAAGAATATCCGCGTCCATACGAGTTCATACGGTCCCTAGCCCCGGGTTAAGCGGAATTAGACACAAGTTACGAAACGTAACGCCATAGATCTTGCACGCTACGCTCGTATTTTGCTATCAGCATGCGATATGTATCGCCAAATTTGAGAAACTTTGAGTGGATGCGCTTGGTGGTATAGCCCTGTGTTATAAGTTTCTGCAACAATGCTTTGTGACGTTGATTAAAATCGTCACATTTAACACAGGATCTAGCAAATGCTGCTAGGCGAGATATGTATACGCCATATGCAGGTCCCACTGGAATATTACTGTCCAGAAAAGGATAGTTTACGACGTCGAAATTGTAATCATATCTTTTGTCATAAAGTCGCTGAGAGAGAAGGCCCGCTTCATTTTTATGGAGATATAGGTCTAAATATATGTGCCGGTAGGGCTATCTGTAGTTTCCTTTAAATACCCAGCGAACAGAAAGTTATGGACAAATGCCTCAATGGACAAAGGCCCCATCCAACATTTAGTTTCAGGCCAGGGCGATGAGATAACAACTTTACCAATTTACCAATGTATACCCCCGTACATAGTATGGGGGTATACTGGATTCCGATTGTCCATCCGTCCATCCGTCTGTGTGTCAGTGCATCCATCTGGTCGCCAGTCTGAAATTCGTTTCCAGGCAATAACTTGGGCACCGTTCAGCGGACTCTTCTCAAATTTGGTATGCATGTACCATGCCATGTGGTGTCGCCTGGGATTGCATTTCGACCACTTCGCCAATAGGTGACCTCAACTGCTGGCAAAACCCTATATGCATTTTTGTGTAATAACATCAGAACCTTTCATCGGATTCTTTTCAAATGACCCAATTAGGCTGGTCAATGTAAGAAATAATTCCTTGTTTACTGGGGTAAAACAGAGGCCTGGGTGATCAAACGTGAAGACTCATCCTATTGCAGCCCGATCTATTCTAGGTAGGCCTGAGTGATCAAACGTTAAGACTCATCCTATTGCAGCCCGATCTATTCTAGGTGTTTTACCATGGTAAACAAGGAATTATTTCTATTCTACCATACTGAAAACGGCACAATGTGGAGATGTTTGCTGAAAAGAAAGATGTTCTCGTGTAATTAAAACTGGATTAACACCTCCATACCCGACAAAAAATGCTTTGGCCCGCCAATTAATCGAAGCAAGGAACACCTGCAAGTCGCGTGCCTGAAATCGACACGGGTTTAGTCCACAGTATGACAGCTATAGGGGTGTGCTAAAACGCCATTAACGATCAAAATGATGCAAGCATGCCCCTTGGTTTTAGAATACATGTGAAATTCTCCCGTCACCCATTGATTGGATTGTGTACCTATCATACGTTCAAAAAGGTTTAATGACATCAACAACTTTGAATGAATCTCCGCGAGAAAAAACTGTTCTCCAACTTTAATTGGCTCCATGTACGGCAAAAGGATGTACAAGAAGATACAGGCAGACGATAAATTTTGGTATCCATTTCAATCCTACCCTTCAGGGCGTGTTCAACTGGACACGCGAAGAAAATTGTGACGTCATATAATCCACATCGATTGGTTGTGAGGAATTGGATCCCACCTGGGCTTCCTTCTTTTCATGTAATAATGTTATTTGGTAAAACACATGGGGTGTGGTAGAATAGAGCACAGTACACACTCGTGCAGTTATTAACGCCTCACAATACACAGTCGCGCGAAAGGTTAATATGTTACTAGCGGGGTACCTAAAAGTGAACCACTTATTATTGGAATTTTGATTTATTTTTTTCACCAGATACCAGACTCAATACTGAATATTCAAATAATCAAATAACAAACTAGAACTCGTGGACTTCGAAAGGCTGCCGTTATCTGTGTGATTTTATGGTTTTGATGTTTGACTGTGATCTTTAGAAATACATAGTTTTTCCTATTTCCCAAAATTTGATCATGTGTATAGGTTGTGTTATGTGTAATGCTTTAGTTACCTTTGACAGTCATAACAGGATGAAATGTACGAAGTACAATAATTTGATAATTCATCCCATTAAATAATTTGATGCTTCAGAGAAAATTTTAATGAAAATCAGAGCGTCTGAAGTCCACCGACGTTGAAACTACTGATTTGGCTTGGAACCTTAACATTCAGTACCAAGCATGGAAAGCAATCTCGAGTGATATCTTCGTTATCCACATACCAAATCTGCAAAGAATCCGTTCAGGTTTTTGAAAGTTACCGTCCAGAAGTAACTATTTTTTTACTTGTCTTCCTGGTACTTCAGCTTGTCACTCCTACTGAAACTTTTTTTTATCACCATACTGTCATGTATTCCAACTAGTTTCTCCATTTTCTTCATGCATTGTAGAATTTGAACACACGGTCTTTTTTCTCTCGATCGGGAGACGTTGATGACACTGACAGATTTATCTCCTTCCTCTAGCTCTGCATTGCCAAGATTCTAACGCATGGCACGATCATACGTAGAAACTTCTGCTCATAGCCATGCAATAATGGGTGGTATCCGAGTATATTAGAGAATTTCCCAATTGGTCACATCCGATTGGTCCCGTGAGATCCGACAACGGCGCAATCAAATTCATAAAACGAAGACACACCTCCAGAAAGCCATCGACTGAAATGATCTCTTGGTGGGCCTCGAAATGCCCCTATCACAAAATAAAAAGCATATCATTTTCCTGTGAACTGTCGCCGATTTTATTTTTTGAAATAGGTAAGATCGTTTGTAATATGATTTTTCTGAAGAAAAACAAATAAGCATGCTCCATCAGAGTGAGAAGCAAAATAGCTGATTCGCACAACTTCGTTTTTGTCTCGCATAGAATCCACCAGTCTTGCGCCTCTGCACTCAAGTGAGACTGACATGTCTGAAATGCCCAGGTCAAAATATTTAAATACAGATAATTTCATTGGCTCGTTTGAATGCGGCGGGCATGTGACTTGATGCTTCAGGAACAACTTTCGAACAGGATTATGTCCCTCCAGAAATATATCCTTTGCAGCCGAGAGGTGGCACCGTGTGGAATACATGCCGAATCATAGCGTTGAGCTAAGGGCAGTCTTAAGCGAAACGTGAAATGCCCTCAGCATGCTAAGATGGATGTTGACTCGGTGGGCTCATTTCTCTCACCAGACTTCCACTATTAGTGAGTTAAGTGTAACATGTCAACAAAAGATTCAATTATGAGATTAAATTTGTTGGAACGATATTTTCTTAAATATCATAACAGCAGGGGGGGTTTTAGCCACATTTTCATCTAGGTAACCCAGAATAAAATCTTGAATTTGAAGAATTGAATTTTTGAGAAATTTTGAAATTGAGTTTTGCCCCAAACAATTGAGTTTTTTATCGATGGGAAAATGCGCGCGAAACACGCGCAAAAAAAAGTTGTGTTATAGTGGATAAATATTGAATTCTTCAAGAGATAAGTCGAGTTCCCAAATGAAAATGTCGTGACAAATAATCAAGCAAAATAATTGTTGTTGTTGTTGTTGTTGCCTTCACTAGATCATCTCGCGAGTGTTACGTCAGCGTGTCTGGAGCAAGTCAAAATCGGTACGGGCAACGCAACGTTCATGTTCATGTGTTAGCTGCCCGTGTTGGCAAGCACGATTTTCTTCCGATTAAAATACTCAGTGACAAAGTTTAATTCAGCTTTTATTCTCCGCAATAAAACGATCACTCCGCTTGTTCTGGTTTTAATAGTTATCGAATTGATGTTGCCAGGCATGAACAGTTGATAGAAATACAGGCCAGATCGTGCCATCAATCTAGTGCAGTTCTTTTTATTTATCCATTAGTTTTGCCTTTCAAGCAAGGTTCTTTATTCGCTAACCACAGCCCCCTCAACGAGCAGATCAATTACATGAAGGGAGATCACTTCCAAGCAGCTCTCGTAAAAGTCTCGCGAGAGCCCATTTTGCAGTATGCGCAAAGACGTTTCCGCGCAGTTTTTCTTTTTGGATTTTGGATTTTGAACTTCCGGTTCAGAATTTTATACGAACAATTTGGGTTTGAAAGACAGACTTCTGTTTATCTGAGACAGCCCAAATTGTTACGAATTTGTAGTTCAATATCTTCTCCACATTTGGCCCTGTGACGGTAAATCTCAACTCTGCTTTGTTTTTTCGCAATCTTGCGGACAAAGCGATTTGGGCCCCCATGAGACCAAGCTGATGCAATAAGGCTGCACGCGTAGCCCCAGCCTTAACAATGACACATTTTGACCCTCAGGTGCGTTACGTATCCTTGATGCGAACACCCCTCCCACCAATTTTCCTCCAGAAGATTTTAAAAATTCAACCGGGTAAAAGACTGGGCTTTTTCGTTTTTTAAAATTATCAACGTTTTAGCAGTAAATACACTAGAGACAAGAGTTTCCAATTCGGCGTCATGTATCATTTCTCCCTTCTTTTTGTTCAATGTAGCAGCTGTTTTGCTCGTCTGATATCTCTTATTATTAAAACAGAATAAAATAGCCATTCCCTAGAAAGAGTTTCATGCATTCGTGTTGATAAGAGTCACATATTTTCTTTAATTTGGATATACTATCCACAATATTCAAACATATCCAACAGTTATACCTTTCCCCATTTCGGTTGAAAAATAAATTTATCACTGTCTTCATGTTCACAAAGATTCCTTTGGTTCAATAATTGAACAAAACAATCCAAGAGTATTTACATAACGAATATGATGTGAGTAGTTCGATAATACTTCGAATAAAAGAGTCTCCGGTACATACGTGACTTATTTATTTATTGGCATGGTAGGCGGATGTGCAGACTCTCTCGTTAATCCAGGTAGAAACATTGCTGGTGATAATCAACAGTCCTTGAGATGAATTGATTACCTGTCAGTCCCATAACATAATTCATTAGTCTATGGGTCCGGACAAAAAAGCTTAACTGCGTCCTAATGCACTTTGAATATTAAAGCAATAATAATGAGAACGGCTACTTGAGATCGGTAACGTTCAACAGAGACTATTTAGCTTGAACCATGGCGTTCCAAGAGATCCAAGTATTCTTGACTTTGATTGATTATGCGTGGAGAAATGGCGACAGAACGATTAGATGTAACAAGCTCGGTGTATCGTCACTGCCATAGGCGCATGAACATGTTTCCCAAATTTTAAAGTTGGAGGTGATATAAGAATTATACATTGGGGCTCATCCTTTGAATGTTATAGTATTGCATTGTCCAAAAAGATGGCCAATCACCAGATCACAACTGTTTTCACCTCACCTCGTGGACGTCCCCAAGAACAAGGTCGTTGAAACAATCCGTCATATTGACAGAGGTACCTTCCCCAAAGGAAAACAAGTACCGGGAAACCTTAATACGCAAGATGTTGTAGAAAAATCTGCAGAGTAAATTCGTCATAGTCCCATCAGACAAAGCTCCTAATAATATAATATTCATATGTAAATGTTACTGTTACCAGGTGCTGGTTGAGGAATTGAGCATAAGCACACCATCATGGAATGAGTATAAGCACACCATCATGGAATGAGTATAAGCCCACCATCATGGAAGGAGCATAAGCACACCATCATGGAATGAGTATAAGCACACCATCATGGAATGAGTATAAGCACACCATCATGGAATGAGTATAAGCACACCATCATGGAATGAGTATAAGCACACCATCATGGAATGAGTATAAGCACACCATCATGGATGAGTATAAGCACACCATCATGGAATGAGTATAAGCACACCATCATGGATGAGTATAAGCACACCATCATGGAATGAGTCTACTTACACCCAAACTGCATTCACTCTGAAGACTTATTGAAAAACCAAAAAACGTTTTCAAGGAAAGAGGCATTTGTCTGCCAACCGCTCATAACGATATCCCAAAAGTGTACTGGACTTCCAAAATGCATAAGTCACCATACAAAGCTAGACTCATAGCTTGTTCTAGAAGCTGCACCACTAAGCTTGTTAACGGGGACCCTTCAAGAGGTAAATTATTTTGGTGAAGGTATTGCGCCACTAGTTCTAAAAACTCTGACGTTGAATGTAAGTGGATATTGAAAAAACTCAAAATGTCTTACAGGAAAACTTGATGCGAAAGGACGCATATCGTAAAGACATGTATCCACATGGGATTTCTCGACTCTCTATACGACAATCCCTCTTCAGGACCTTAATGACCGTCTTAATTCATTAATAGTATCGATGTTCAAGAAAACTGATCACCGATATGTTAATGTCATAAGCCACAAAGCATTCTTTAGCACTACTACATACAATGGATATCATTCATGGGATGTTTCTATGTTGATAGAGTTGCTTGAATTTCACATTAATAGAAGTGTGAACATCGGCCACACAATATATCAACAGCATATAGGAATTCCAAAGGGTACTAATTGTGCACCCCCATTGGCTAACATACATCTGTTCTCTTATGTATACGACTATATGCACACACTTTCAAAAACCGATCATTTCAACGCCCGTTCCTTCTCATTCGCCAAACGCTATATAGACATAGATATTCTCGCTGTGGATAATCGCTGTATTTATGACGCAGTCCATCTTCACTGGGTCTGAAGGAAATTACAGATAGCCCCACTGAACGGCACATCGTATTTAGACCTCTATAGAAATGAGGCAGGCCTTCTCTCTCGTCCAATTTACGACAAGAGAGGCTTACAATTTCGACATGGTAAGCTATCCCTTTCTGGAGAGAGATATTACAGTAGGACCTGCATATGGCGCATACACATATATCGCCTGGTAAAATTCGCTAGATCTTGTGTTAAATGTGACGATTTTAATCAACGTCACAAGACACTATTGCAGGGCTATACCACAAAGCGCCCACACTCAAAGTTTCTCAAATTTGGTGATACATGTTGCATGCTGATAGCAAAATACGAGCCTAGTGAGCAAGATTTATGGCGTTACATTTCGGAACTTGTGTCTAATTTCGCTTAACCCGGAGTTAGGGACCGTATCAATCCATGTACTTCATGGTCCCCATGGTGCCCATACGAACATGCACAATCAAAGCGTGACCGAGATACATAATTCTCTGGATAACGACTTTACAACGAAAATCATATGGATTAAGAATATTGATCAACGATACGGATTTTATATTTTTGGAACATCATGATGTCTTGTCGGCATCATTTAAACTGTTGACCGCTTCTCTCTTACAGAAAACAAGCATACTTTTATGTATTCTATGATTTTTTGATTTTTTTTCTTCAAAAAATGCTAATGCTGTTATTTGAATTATATAGGTCTTTGGATTATGGACGCGGAAATTCTTTAATGGGCGACGGCTGAATATTGAATGACGGACGAGATGCTTGTATTTATGTATGAATGAGATTATTATATGTCCATATGGTATGTAATATGAGAAATGGCCAAACATTATCAGACAATACTCAGAAACGTTCAGCAGGTAAAAGGCAGGTGTACAATTAGAATCGTTTGAAGAAAGCTTCTTTCACCAGTCACGCTCACAATCGAGCCGACCCTTTTATCAGAAATATTACCTGGGAAAATATTGATGTGAAAACGGACCACAATTGCCTAGCTAAAGTCAGTGAAGGATAACTGTTATGCATATTATTCAAGGTATTTTTACATGGCGAGCATTCAAGAACATGGAAATAGCAATTGTATAATTCCCGATAAAATTCACATACACCTTTGTCAGCGAGGCTATTGCTCCCCATCGGGTATTTAACAGATTACAATACTTCGATATAATACTGTCCATTAGCATTTCGGGGGTAATCAGCGAAAGAACATTAGCTTCGCGCATGTTGTTAAATGGCGACAAAACAACCTCTCCAAACATCCTATTTCTTTCATATGGCGGCCGAGAATAGCCGAAGTATAAATACGGGAAAGGAGACACCCTCCGACAGAGGGAAGTACTGATGGTAAAGTCATATTCTAAAGAACTTATCATGTGAATAGTCACAATCAAAACTGGACTAATTGAAGTTCACTATTGAGATGATTCGGAGTTCATCGATGTGAATTTAGAGAGTTAAATAACATGTTATCTTCCAAGCAATATGGGATCTGTTGACGACTTCTGTCTTCCAAGTAAATGGCTTTTATAAACCCGTTCATATGATTCCAACAAGGGACTTAAGTGCTGGTGGATCCAAAAGACGATCTTGTGGCCATCGAAAATGGTGTACTTGACCACGGTTATTCATGGACTGGAGTTCAGTACTACAACTGTAAAATAGGACTTACAGCCAACTCCTGTTTAAGACTCCACCCAGCGCTGTAAACTGATCCATCATCAGTGTGGCTCTTTTCCCAGTACAGATATTGTTTGCCTCACCCCATGTTGTCGGGGATAGGTGGAACTCAAGGAGTCTGGCACCAGCCAGTATCACCAGACCTGTGAATAATACTGTACAACTATATACTCTGATCAAACCATAATATATGAACGAAGCACTATGATCGGGACTACTCAAGAGATAAAGGCATGAGAGTCATGGTGAACATAAGTTCTCATACATGTGATTTCACAAATCTTTCTGTTTGACGAGAGCGTAATTTATTAGTTAAAGAAATTAATCCCATATTAACGGAGATTACTTTCTCATATGGGTAACATAATATTGATTTTTCATTAACAAGTTTATTCTAAATCCAGACTCCAACCTAGCGGTAATAACTGTTTGGTATAAGCAGAATTACTTAATTATATACCCTGAGGAAAACAGTCATATTTCGGAGCTAGTAACCTTGTCCTGATATCCCGTAAGGCTACGGTGTTCTATAGATCTAGTGTACCGGCACAATGACAAAGGTCTTGAAGTAATGCCTCGCTTTCTTAGATGCAGTACTTTTAGGAGGCATCGAAACAATGTACACATTTCTAGAACAGTATCTTTTTCTCTGACAGTGAACACGAATGGTATGTTCGCTGGTATAAACTACCGGTCCCGAGAGAGCAGATAAACATAAGCACAAATTTAAACAAACCAGATTAATTCTTACCGCATGACGAAAACTGTATCCAAAAAAGAAGGGGACTATGACGTCGCATGTTGGCGTTCGTCTTTGAATACACTATTCACAACACGGACATGATTCCGTCAAATATACTGGATACCTATCTTCAAAGAACAGGACACATAATCTGAACTTATCAGATTGATGGTTTACAGGTAGTATTCCAGTGAAATCCAGCGAAAAATCAACGACCTTGTAGTTCACATGGGGAACTCAAGTTGACACAAACGGTGTGTTAATCACATGGCGACGTTCCAATGCCAGCAAACCATCACGGAGCTATCTTCAAATGTATTCTTGCTATTCCATCAGAATTAAACTATTAGTAATTAGATCTACAGCTACTGCTGACCAATTTAATATTTGTGGGTTGCCGATGTGCTAAGACAGATGAATATCGGCCAGAACCACCAGTCATCTGGTACTATCGAGCTCAAATGTTTCGCTGCTACTGGATAAAATGCAGCTAGCGAAGTAGGCAGTGCTGAACCACACGTGAAACATCGACGAATCGATCTATTTCCAAACGATATTTTCTTTAATACATATCAGCCCGTTCAGCCTGCATTCGTCTGAATGACCAGGAAGTTTCGGCATCCACGTGCTAAGTGATCACGTGATGTCAGCGCCCAATGAGAAACTTTCACTTATAATTGTATTTGTTGTTCTCACCGACACATCTATCAATCGAACAGTCGTTCAGCTACTCCTAGCTCTACAAATTAATTGCCAGAAAGATTTCACTGCTTCTTCAAATATTGGATATGAACTCGACAGAGTGCTGTTGTTCGTTCTTTCCGACACCGTGCATATGCTGTCTGTCATTGCTTACATATGTTGCTTAAGTGCTAAAATTTCATACTGAAACAATAGCCTATGCAAATAATTGTTTGCAATAACGTGAAATGTACCAACTTTTACGACATTGTATTAACTGATCTTAATTAATTGTGTTTGTTAGGTCTCAGGGGGAATCGTCTCTCAAAGATTTCATTCACAGATTACCGGTGATGTTAATTTCGCAGGCCCCAGTCCAGACATTCAGTAGATAACATTCGTCCATTGAAGTTTTCTGTGGGAATAATCCGAACATCCTTCATATGACGCCAAGAATCCCAGCAATTCAAATATAGGTATAACCCATAACATTGCAATAGATATACGCGACCAGCAGAAGATATTAGTCTAGTAGCCAATTCTCAATAGAGGCTTACAATCGATTTTTACTGCATCCCTCTGTGAGTAAAGGTTTGGCATATTTTTTGGAGAGATATACCTTTCTAGTACCAGGAAAACCATGTTTGCCAATTTGTATCACGGTCAGAGCTGAGATTTCGGAGTTTGAAGAGGTGGGTCTGGAAAAAACTTAGTCAATTAAAAGAATGAGGTAGGCGTACTAAAATTTCCATAACTTTGTCAATTTTTAGTCAATATGCTATATTTTATCATACATGTGATCGACAGTAACCAGACATCCTACGTACTACAAAAAAAAATCATTGGCGAATAAACGATGGCATTGCTGCGGGGCCGTATCCAAATATCGGATAAATTCATCATTTTTCTCATATAATGAAATAAAAAGTATTTTTGTAGTGAGCGCGCCTGGATAGTTTTAAGCCAAATTGACTTATAATAGTGTGACGGGGTATGGAGAGCTATGCCTGAAATTTTCAGCCATGTCGGACATCTCAGCAAAACCACTGACAGGGGCCGCGGAGCTTTAGCCCCCCGCCCCCCCCCCCCCAACTTTTTCAGACGTCTATTATTTTTTAAATTATTTTGTAAACGTGAAGATCGACAACCATCCAACTGGTAAACAACTCGTCTGTTTACTACATAACTAAATGAACAGTTTCCCGATTAAAATACCCGGGGGTAAATCAGTGCATGATCAGATATTCATTATGTAAAGCTGATCTCAGCGCTGTCAAGGGCAAATCATACGAAGAAGAAAAAATGAAAACAACTAGAGCCTTAGGCACTGAAACGGGGCTATTTAAATGTAAAATAGGCTGTTGGAATAATTCCACTAACTCTTGGATTTTCAGTCCCCATGGCGAAGAGCCATACAATTTGTAGTCTCACACATTTCTCTCAATAAGGCATAGTGCATTAGTGTAATTGTACACATATATATATTTAAACTTGTGACCGATGGGACAGACATTTATCATGAAACCAACCTGATGAAATGATAAATAATGTCTTCTCTGCATGTTACCAATATTTGTAAAATATTTTTACTTTTTCAGATTAAAAGCATATACTTCAGCAGTAAATGACAAAAAATTAATATTGAGATACAATGTAAAATCCTAATGGTTAGATGCACTGGAGCTATGCTGGGATGTATCCTCTCATGGCATCATATTATTTACATGTACCTCCTTCTGCCAGTACACCCGTAGTTTGGAAGGTTACAAATTCTGACAATGGTTGTATGCAGACTTGTACATGTAGATCACTGCATGCTATCTAAAGATGACTTGGAGTTTGACCCTATCAATTGACCCTATCAGCTAAGTGAACCAAGCCACTGACCTAGGTCAGGCATGTGTCATGCATGTGTCTATGCTCTAAATGGTATAGAGGGTCTGGTGAAGGGGATGTTTGTGTGTTAGTCCACAAGTTACATACCGTGTATACAATTTCTGCAAGAATGGAAGCCTAGAAAATTAGAATTTCTTGCCACCATGGCAAACATATGATAAGTCTGCCTTAAACTATTTTCCTCTGTATTTGTTAAGTGTTCTAAATAAAGTTTTCATCAACCAGTGATTTATGGCATCCTTTTAGGAAACTCTCTAAGTCAACCTCTGAATAGTATCCTTTTTGTATTCATGCTCTAAAGCAGGAAATCTCTGTGAAAATAACATATGAACATATATAAGAATAGCAGAAAATATTTAACTTCACTAATATAGACCAGGTGAAACAGAATCTAGCCAAAATAGTTGACCAAACTATCTGCAGTAGCTGAATAACTTGAGGACTTTTTTCTTCTGCTCTTCCTCCCAAAGCCTAAAGCAGTTAAATAAACAACCAGTCACCCTGGCAACGGTACCAAATGTGCTCAAGTTTTTTCTCGCTACAATACAGGACCATTAGTCCCTACGGGACTAAATCGCCCCGTAAAAATGGCGCTGTTGTTTGTGGCCACAGATGAATATATAGATCGTCATGGCATGGAATACACCTTGGGACTGGCTCCTTTTTAGTAAATGTTCGTGAGTTAATCGTGTATGGCCGATTCTACATCGGCTGATCATGGTTTGGTCGAAACATTTCTGGCTGTTCAGATGAGTATAGCCTACAGTTTTTTTGAACTCCTGAAGTTTGTTATTATTTAGAGCATCCCATAAAGATTGAAACAGCCATCTCACATGAGTACAGATAGAGGGTCTGAAATCGCTATATGGGATTCCAACAGGATCAAGCTCATCATCTAGGGCTGCCATAGCGACCCTATCAGCCTCAGTATTACCTATGATGCAAACGTGACTAGGCAACCAACACAACCAATATCAATCTGTTGATCAAATCTACAGTCATGTAGTTGTAGAATACCCAAGCTAGTGGGATGAGTCGAAGTTCCACTTTTAATCGGTGAATCTGAGAATATGATATATTTTTTTCCTTTTACTGGACCCAATACCTTCTAAAGCCAACAATGTGGCTTTCGCTTCTGCAGTGAATATTGAACTTTCACCTAGTAGTCGACAGGTTTTAGTTTTGGAACTAAAGATAGTAGCACATGCCACTCTCTCACCATCTTTAGAACCATCTGTATAAATAGCCTTATGCGATCTGTATTTCTCTCTCAGTAGACCAAATTCTTGTGTATACAAGAGCTGGCTCGTGCTGCCATGGTGGAATTGGTAAGAGCTTGTTAGGTAAAATTTGACTAAGCTTAAAGGAGTACTTACCTTATTTTTGAGTGTGAGTATATTTATCAACAGTCGTATTCCAAGCCTTATTATATAAAATTTATGTTGATACAAGGCGAAATAAAAGAAAAATTGAATATTTTGGTGCTCACCACGGCGTGCGCTAGGGCCGCCATTGCACCACTGCGTGACGTTTTTAGATGAGCGGAAGTGAGTGTATACTCATCTAAAAACGTCACAACGTCCTGGAGATTTAAGGTTGATCGTGTTGATAATGCCGATAATTCGCACGAGAAGGAACCCAGTAAATCCACTGACGTTCTAGTTGATTGATCATGAAAATGTTTACAAACACAGAAGCATCGCCGTTCAACTCAAATCACTGCACAATTTGCAGAGGACGATCTTTTAGTTTAACGCTCGGCTTCAAATTTTGTCCAAATTGAATCGGGCAAGTCTCTGTTGAAAATCTTGGGAAAGAAATTGTTCAGTTGGCGGAGAAAACCTAAACCCCTTTCCTTTTAGGAATTACCCCAGTGGGATTTTCTGCGCCAGTTTTTCCCTCGAATTAAAACTCGCACCCAGAGTAATTAAAATGTCGGGGAACGTCCCTGGATCAAGGGTTAGCCGTGACCTTGTCCTGAATGCTGACATCATCAGGCACGTCATCCCTCAGGCAACATGGCGGCATCCACATCGACCTGAAAGCGGAAACATGGCTTCACGAATTGTAATATAAATAATAGGTTATCGCCCTCAACAACAGTAAAATAGTTGGTTATATTTCTTTAAGAGTCTAACCTTTGTAATAGGAACTTATATAAAATAGAGTAAGTATTCCTTTAATACCAGCTGTTACAATGTGTGGTTTCATACGAATTCCAAGGGGTGGAATAATGTAGGGTTTCTTCAAATAGAGATCCGCGAACTGAGGTCTACAAACACAGTTATATGCAGGATTCGAGTGATTTGGTCGCAATTTTGTGATATATTGCAATGATAGTTTAATTCTTCGAAGTTCTAAAGGAAATTCATCTGCTTCGACATACAAGCTTTCTTTAGGGATGTTCTGAACGCTCCAAGGCAAAGTCTTAATCCTTGATGGAGAATAGGATCTAGCTTTGCCAAGTTTGACTTGCGTGCACCATTGTAAACAATAGAGCCTTAATCAAGTTTGGAATGAACAAGTGATCGATATAAATGGAGAGGTGTTTGCTGATCTCCTCCCCACTTATGGTTGTCAACTACCTTCAGCAAAGCAAGGGCTTTCGTGCACTTAGCTTGAAAGCAATTTATATGCGATATGAATGTTAGCCGGTGGTCAACAACATTCCTAAGAATTTGAGCTCTTTTACCACTTTGATCTCAGTTCCATCTAATGTTAGTACTGGATCTTTGTGCTGGAAATATTTCCTGCAGAAGTGTATACAATTTGTCTTAATTCTGGAGAATTTGAAGCCATTGTCTAAACATCATTTCTGAATTCAATTCAGACAAATTTGTAATGTTCTCTCAATATTGTTTATACTTTTCCACTGCACGAAATGTTGAAATCGTCCACAAAGTGTGAACCATCAATTGATTTTCCAAAACTTCCGCCAAGCTGTTGATCTTGATACTAAACATAGTAGTAGACAAAATACTGCCCTGTGGGACATCTTGATCTTGGTCGAAATGATCAGACATGGTTGTACCCAACCGAACTTGGAATTGTCTATCATTCAAAAAGTTGGATATGAAAATGGGTAAACGGCCCTTTAATCTCATAGTGTGAAGGTCTTTTAGGGGTCACGTCCAATTAATCGAGGCACTTTCTCGATGCCTTCTAGATGGAACGAGAAATTTCTCGGCTGAAACCGGGAGGGCAGAACCGGGACCCCTGGCGACGTCTCCTGGTTTGCTCCCGGTTCTATCTCGATCGAAATGTCCCGGTTTTCGAGATGGACACGAAATTGATCGGTAATCTCGAAGGGGGTCCCGGTTTGTATATGTACGCGATTTGTTGCACTTAAATTGGTCGTTTCTTAAGCCCGGCGCACACGAGAGATATCAGCTGAGCTAACGGCCTCAATTGCCTGTCAGCTCAGCGGCTAGCTCTCTTGTTGTTTCAGCGCACACGGTGAGCAAAAGTTTCAAGAAATTGATTTCAGTTCCCGCATAACGTCTTCTTCAAGTCCATTTTGAAGAGTCGAGCGTATGAATCGAGTGAAAATAACATGCGATTCATTGGCCGGTCCGGTAAAACTGCTGAGCTTTTGGCTTGCGTTCGCCGCACACGCTGAGGATTTGGCCTCGCGAGGCGAAATTATCAAACAAGTTTGATATTTTTCCCCCGGCCTCGCGAGGCCAAAAACTCACCAAAAACTGCCCGCACACGAGAGCTAGCCCCTGAGCTGACCGGCAATTGAGGCGGTCAGCTCAGCTGATAGCTCTCGTGTGCGCCGGGCTTAAGCTTCTCAGGCGATCAGATTATTGTGCGGGTATCATAGTTTGGGGGGAGATCGTCGTATGAGCATATCGCGGCCTAAAATACAATCCCGACAACTGATTGTTTTTTTTATGTTGTTAAATGTTTAATCGATATATCCATTATATGATGTTTCCTGAATCCAATTGAAAGAAAACGTTTCATTTATCTAATTAAGAACATAAAATTGAATGATTTTCTCACACATTGATTGTATATCTGATTATTATCCGACGCGGGATAAATGACACATCAACTGGATATAATCTGAATAATAATGATATTGAAGCATGCGATACTTATTGTTCCATAATATTGTTTTGAAACGAAACATAGATCATTTCAACCGCAAAATGAAGTGTGACCGGTGTTTTAGCCTCAGTGTGTAATTCGTTTCATAATTTTGTATTATTCATTGCAGATTCCACTTTACTGAGAATTACTGTCTTGAGATATAGTTCGAGTAAGGAGATTGTACAGTTATATCAGCAAAGTTTATTTCTGATATAAGCTTGCCTGGTAGAGGTTAATAATGACAATAATGACAGTCGGAACTATAGAGGTGTTGATAATTCACACCACAGTCGGTTCGCGGAAACCGTCGGCTTGTAACAACAGCGAATATAGAGAGGGGTTAATTACTTTGAAAGAAAAACTAAGAAAAGTGCTTTTGATGGGGATTAATAAGATATTTCCGTTCTATTATTTATTGCTAGTTTCATGTGTCTAGCAAATTAACTAATTACTGAAAGTAATTAGCGCCCAATTCGTCTTTAAATCAACGTTCATGTACATTTTACAACAACAATACCACGTGTTGTCAGTGTGAAAAGCTTATATGAAATGCTCAAATACTTCGATCGCGCGTTTGTTCATATTATCCGATGTCCAATGCATTACCAGCCGCTCCTGTGGTCTTTAAAGCTGCTGTATTTCTGGAAACCGGGGAAACCATTGAAGAAATCAGGTACAATAATTTTTCAAGTCACGATCCTATCAAATAAGTAATATCAACGAAAATCTCCCGTTCTGATATACCTTCAGAAAAAAACATATGGAATTTTATTCCAGACTTGTAGAATTTATTTCAATTCGCATTACCTGGACATATCTCATAAAGTGATTTAAATTCTAAAACAGGTGCGAAATAATTTACACTGAATAATATTGAGCCAAATTATGTAATTCAATTTGTGATGTTTTATTCCTTTCCATGCGTAAAAATTGCGCTGTCAGAGCAAGTATGCGACTACAGATCTAGATCTCTAGACGGAATAACAAAATAATGTTAAAAGAATCATGTTTACTTTACTTCATTATCCATGGCTTAATGCGTATTTGCTCGCCGAGATTAGTCTCGGTGCCACAGAGAAGTAAATATAGAGCCAACATACGCCTTCCGAATGGCTCAAACCTTCATTTGAAGGCATCTCGATTCCATTCTCGAAGCAAGTCGATTTATTTCGAGGGGGTTCGAGATGGGCTTCTTCTTCGAGGGAAAACCGGGAGCAAACCGGGACGACAATCGATAGAGATAAACCGGGACCCTTCGAGACGAGACATTTATCGGTTTTACTCGTTTATCGAGAAACCCTCTCGATCGATTGGACGTGACCCCTTAGAATCCCGTATTTCCATGTAGTATCATAGGCTTTTTCTAATCAAAAAAGGCGGAAACTACATGTTCATTGTTGGCGAAAGCATTCCTGACATAGGAATCTAACCTGATTAAATGGTCAATGGTACTTCTATTTTACGGAAACCAGCTTGAATATCAGTAAGTTTCTTTTCAGTTTCTAGGTACCAAACAAGGCGATCATTTATCATGCGTTCCATTGTTTTACAAACACAGCTAGTCAGTGAAATCGGACGATAATTACTAGGGTCTGTATGGTTACGGCCAGGCTTTGATACTGGTATAACGATAGCATTATGCCATGCCGGTGGAAAGTCTTCTGTTGACCAAAGTCGGCCAGGCTTTGATACTGATATAACGATGGCATTATGCCCTGATGGTGGAAAGTCTTCTCTTGACCAAAATCTGTTGAATATGCGTAATAGAATTCCTAGAGAAGATTCGTGTAGATTTTTCAAAAGTTGATAATGGATATTATCAGGGCCTACAGCAGAACCGTTAGTTTTCGAGATAGAAGCATGAAGTACCTCAATTGTAAACATAGCGTTATAGCCTTCATGGTTACCGGAGAGGAATTTAATTTCATTTTCTCTTCCCTTTTCTGGAAACTTTGAAATTTAGGTACATAATTATCTGATGAAGAATTTTTGGCAATAGTTTCGCTTAGATTATTTGCAATCTCTACACCTGATTTCCATCGTTGAGATGATGAACACTAGACTTGGAGGTTTTACCTTTTATTCTTTGGATCATATTCCAAACTTTTGTTATAGGAGTATGTTATTGATCTTAGAAACATAATTGTCCCAAGAATCACGTTTGTTCTGTTTCATGGTCCTACGATGGGTGTTGATTGAATATATCCTCGTGTTAAGCATTATGTGTGCTATCAGTATCAGGCTCTGAAATAAATCACTAAGGACATTTGATCATCGTTGGTTTATCAGCTTTGTAAATATTTTAAATTTACTTGACATGTTTTGGGGTTTTTATGTTAATGACTCGTGAAATTCTAAGTTTAATTTCATTGAAGGTTATGTTTGTCTTAACACAATCTGACTTATAACTAAAGAAATGTGCCGATTTATATATAAGTTTGTGTAAAGCGTAATTAATTGGTATAATTTGGTAAGATTATGTGCAGTTTTGTTTTTTGTAGAACTGCATTGCTAAAATGATTTTTAGAAATGATCTCTTAATTATTAGCATGGTGTTAGATTAATTTATCCCTATTTGCCCTGTATGTTGGGCTCCAAACACATAGTAATTATTGGAATTATGAGATGGCCCCTAAGTTTAATTGTTTCTTTGAAATGACTGAAATGTGACAAAATCATTTTAATTAGATTTGTATGCCATTAGGATTGTAATTTGTTGATATTTTGGGTATGAGACCATATAAGATCGTACAGGTGCACGTTACCAATTTAACAGAAATTTCTTCATTTGCACACATCTATGTTTATAGTGTGACTTTTTAGAAAAGTTATCATTCTAGAATGTTGAATTGTTCTCCCGTAGCTCTCCGTATCCAGTTGAATTGATCTGCATATATTCTGCAGATATACTTGACATCTATGCCCTGTAAAAAAACTTTGGAATTAATTTTAAGCTAAACATAACGTATTTTATTAAAATTTGGAAACGACCCCTGCAAAAGCATAACAATTTATTTAAATGATCATTTTTATAAATAAGCATGATCTCTGTTTAATTGTGCTTAAATCTACACTACGGGAAAGCAAATCGACGTACAATTAACAATTCTAGAGAAGTTTCGGTACCCCTACCCCCTCTCCATAAATCGTGACATTTTCTTCCGAGGCACCTTTTTAAATGCCTATATCTCAGCTCTGACCATGATACAAGATGGCACACATGATTTTCCTGGTACTAGAAGGGCATATCTTTCATAAAAACGTACCAAACCTTTATTCACAGGGGGGTGCAGCAAAAATCTTATTTTGACATTTGGCTACTAGACTATATAATGTTATTCCCGAGTCATTGACAAGTGAATTGATAAGGGATTTCGTTACCTTTCAGACGCAAAAACGTTGATGGTAAGGCTTCCAAAATATTGAACTACCACTTGAAAAAACACCGCATATTAAAAAAATCCTATATTTTCTCAATGTAGTTTTTTGCATAAATTATTTTGGTATGCAGCTAGGAAATAACATGAATTTCAATAGAATTTTAATAAAATTAGAAAAAAGAATGTTCAACTTATTTGCTTATATTTTTACCGGATGTATTACCGATTGAAATTAGCCACTATAAAATGGGTTCTTCGTCATGCGGATAATTTCCAATATCGCATGTTAAAAGATACGAAATAAACTCAAAAGTGAAGGTAAGCTGAAAATCAGGTGTAAATTTGAGTTTCCGGTCAGATAGCTGAACGTTCAGCTGTTAGTGACAGTTTTTTAAGGATAGCTATCCCGTTAAAGGGTCAAAATTGGTCATTTATTTATTTCTTTATTCAAACATTCACTATTTCGTCTGGCATTTGGTGAAAAAATATCCAGGTCCGATATCCAGGGAAGCGATTAAAGTTTCACGCGACTGTCTATTGTTAGTGGTTAATAGCTGCCTGAGTGTGTATTGTATTGTTAATTGACTCACAGGAACTGACCACCCTAATTGTCTGTCGTAAGAATAGAACAGCAGTTTGGCTACTGTTATTTTGTCTGTTAAATTTCCCTTTCCAAAACTCAGTTCCGCAGTATTTTGGTAAGCTAATTATCTAGAAGTTCTACTCATTTACATTAATCTACCCCCTTCTGATCGAAACCATGCAAACATCCATATTTTTGTTTCTAATTATAATTTATAGATATGAAAGCGTACTCAACATAGTGACATTTCGCTCAGACACACGCCGTGAAATGATCAGCACAGGTGTAAACATTTCTCAGCTGAACAAGTTTTAGCAAGTTTTTAAGTTCAAATTGGATTTTAAACCGCCTTGATGAATAAACTTAGTGTAATAGTTATCCAGAATAAACAGGAATTCGAGTAAGTCCCATAAGACAAATTAAGAATGTATTTGGCAATAGAATTCAAGCAAAAAATAGGATTAATTCATCAGATGTATAGCTGGACACAATTTTCCCGATTTCTAACCTTTCATTTTTTTACAAAATTCGAGATTTAAATGCTTATTTCTCGAAAAGTATCCATGCTACGCTTTTGAAATTTGGCTTGCTTGTTACTTATAAGGTGATCTAGTAAATTTTATCTCACTTGTTGTAAGTTCGGCTTAGTTTTTTAATTATTCAACTTTTAGGACAAACGACCGTAAAATAATACGTTTTTCAATTTATTTTAGTAAAATAGCTGTAAAAACAAAACCAGGCAAAAATTAAAAAAAATAAGATAAGGTTGACTAGTTCGAGTTGTCTCCTGTCAAGGTACACCATCAAAGTTGAAACAAGATCCACAGTTTTCATGAAATTTCATTTGAATAATGCACGCTATTGTTTTCATTTGAATTTTTTTTGAATTTGAATATTTTCTACACAGTAGCAGCGTCGGTTATGCAATCATATTGCTGGAGTCCATACGATGTACGCTTTCATAAAATATATAGTTCATTATTGTTATCTAGTAAATTTATTGATACAGAAGGCAAATTGTCACTGGGTGCAAAAACTGCTTCCAACGGGAGAGCTATCCTTAAGGGATATTATTCATTATGAATTGATGTAAATGTTCATTCGTCTATAAATGTAGGTTTTGTGAGATATATTGGGTAACTAACCCCTCAAGTCGCTTTCCTCAGTCGGATATATTTCGGGCACGATTGCGGGTTGTTCACTATTCAGAATACCTATCTGTCTGAATCTCGAACTTTTTGAACATCACCAACATTTTCACTTTTTGAACATCATCAACATTCACACTTTTTGAACATCACTAACATTCACACTTTTTGAACATCACCAACATTCACACTTCTTGAACATCACCAACATTCACACTTTTTGAACATCACTAACACTCACACTTTTTGAACATCACCAACATCCACACTTTTTGAACATCACGAACATTCACACTTTTTGAACATCACCAACATTCACACTTTTTGAACGTCACTAACATTCACACTTTTTGAACATCACGAACATTCACACTTTTTGAACATCACCAACATTCACACTTTTTGAACGTCACTAACATTCACACTTTTTGAACATCACCAACATCCACACTTTTTGAACATCACCAACATTCACACATTTTGAACATCACTAACATTCTCACTTTTTGAACATCACCAACATTCACACTTTTTGAACATCACTAACATTCACACTTTTTGAACATCACCAACATCCACACTTTTTGAACATCACGAACATTCGCACTTTTTGAACATCACCAACATTCACTACATTCAATATACTTATCGCTTCTTTATGACAGTATCACATTTACCTTCAAAACAATGTTTACATCTTACCTTAGCACGTATCAAATTAGCAATATGGAAGACGGAAATGCACGCCGTGGGTATTTCTGTTAGCAACCGCTCCATCAGTTGACGAAGCAAAAAAAAAAGTAGAGCCTACAGTATTTGTAGACTGATTGGATCTTACCGCCAGTAAGACTGGTAGCACCATCCACCACATTGATAAATTACCCTTTCCAAGCAAAGATACTGAGAGACCCCGAACCTTTAGAGTTATACCGAACCCTCAGAGTATAATTGTTCCAGCGGAGTCGGAGTTCGAAATAATATAATATTAATATGTAAAAACTACTATTACTAGGTGCTGGCGAAGGAGTTAAGCATAGCTGCATCATCTGTGAATACGTCTGCTTGTGTCCTTATCACTAGGACTGCATACAAAAAGATGATAAGGCTGTTATTTCTTATTAACAAAATGCTAAATAGACGATCGCCTTGCTTTGGATAATGCCAATCTCGCGATTATACACGTATATATCAATTTTCACTGAATTTGAAAGAATCAATCGATTCTCCAAATAGGGACGACATCTCTTTTAATCATAGTGAGACCAATAGCTTGGTTTACTATCACATCGCCTCTAGTACAGGAGATACGATTACATTTGGTATAAGGTTAACTACCCTCTCCTGGATAGTAACATTCTGAAAGGGCCTGCATATGGTGTACAAATAACTCCGTTAGTAGCACTTGTTAGATCCTGTGAAAACTGTGACGATTTCAGTCAAAATCACAAACTACTTTTGCAGCAACTATGAAACGATTGATATGAATTTAACGATAGGAACAGCGTGATGTCTTGTCGGTATCATTGAAAACTGCTGACCGCTTCTCTCTTTTCAGAAACTAACTTGTGTTTATAGGTATAATTTCTTATTTCACGTCTGCTTTGATTTTTAATGTCTTATGAATACGGTCTTTCGAGTGTATAGACGTGGAAATCTTTAATGACGAGATCTGGCTACTGGCTCGTTCAGACAGGTCATGTGGTCCATTTGTTGGTGTACGTTTGCTGGAGTTTCTGACAAATGGCCCACTTCAACTGAAAACTTCAAAGCCTTCCATTAATGCTATTTTCTGGTATATACCTCCTATTTCTGATCTGCGAAAAGTTATAGGAACTGTACGTTCTCTATATACCGGTTATCAACTTGCATCACCTCAGCATACAAACTAGTCCTACAAGGATTTCTTACTTTTGGAAATACATGACGGTCTGATGAGCGCATATTTCCAACCATATTCAACCATGCACTGTTACAAATCACACCGTAAATTCACAGTTAAATGTACTGGCAGAAAAGGTGCCAGTACATTCAACTGTAAAATTACGTTACACTGTATTTTACAATTACCGCTTTTAACATGTTTTAAACTGTAAAATGTTGCACCGTATTTTATAATTACCGTTTTTTTAACAGGCAATTAACTGTTAATTAGGTTGCACTGTAATTTACAATTACCGTTTTTATTACCATCCTTTAATGTTCAATTACGTGACACCGTTGTCTACAATTATCTGTTCCGTGGAAAAGTACCGTTAGGTCACTGGAAGGCCGAAATGGTCATTGCTCGTTCGCGTATTTCAGCTCTTTGTGTTTACAAATGCAGTCACCACAAGTTTCGTAAATAATGATGAATTAATCTCTGACAGGAATTTCCACGTTAGGTAAAACTAAAATTAATGTTAGCCACCGCGTTATTCCTTGTGCGTGCTCTGGTGATGCTCTAAATGTTGTACAACGCAGGTGTTGCAGGTCTCCTGCAAATGGGCGTTTCGGGTGCAAAGATAACAACCTCCTTTCAGAGAAAACAGGAATTTTTGTTATGTTTGTGCGCAGTTTACCCGTTCCAGTTGATACCAACTGAAATATGACAGTTCAATGTACAGATTAATGTGTTTACGGTTAAATATACATTTACTGTGAAATAACGGTAATTTATAACAGTGCATTTCACAAAATGCTATTGATGGAATTTTTTTGCCACAAGTTTATGGAATAATATCTGGGGATCGGAAAGAGTTTTCTGAGCAACCACGAATTGCGAAGCGTAGAAAATTAGAGAAAACGGCCAAATCACAATCGATTAATCCACAACTGTGTACCCTCGAATATTCCTATTGGTTGAATCCATTGTCCGTGTTTCTATCTAATTTCGGAACAGTTGATATCGATTTGGTACTTATTGACTGTGATTTATCTCCGCTCTACAAAAATCCATCATATGAATCAGTTTCTATGTTCGTACACTGTAGCTGAATTGACTGTATTGTTAATACCACTTATCACGATTCTCAGCGGAATTAACATCACCGATAATCTGTGAATGCAATCCTTGGAAGTTGATTCTCCCTGACACCTAACAAACACAACTAGAGGCCAAACGATAATTTGTGGCGAAAAATATAGTGAATAATGTATTTCTCAATTACGCTGCAATTGAGTATTTTCACTCAATTGAAAACACGTATCTATATTCAAAATAAAATATTGATAACGTCAAACTACAGACATTGATAAGATTTCCCGCGTTCATAATCAAAATGCCTTTTCCGATCATCGCCAGATCTCTCGAGGCATGCGAAAAACCACTGTCCCTGACATCTCAGCTTTTGTGGAGTCTCGATGGATCATAGATGCTAGATACAGCCTATGGAGATTACGAATTACCGAAAAGCATGATGCCGGATTTGTTTCTGTGAGGATTCCAGGGAACTAAACGACGTTACTAAACGGGGCATATGTCCATTGACCAAAGTGAGTACATCTTCCCGATGCTTGATCGCGCCAGTTCACACTGGCAAATCCCTAGACCCTCCATTCAAACTGAGCACTGTGTTGGGGGAACCCGTTCCATTTATACTGGTAAGTGCCCTGGCAGGTTTCATGCACCTCATGGACTTCTTTGATAACCAGAGTGAGACATGTCCCTACTATATCTGGACAACAGTAAATATGCTTGTAACATGCGTCTGCTATGATATAAATGCAATACAAGCGTCTAGCCCGTAATCCGATATTCAGTCGTCTTCCATTAAAAAAATTTCTCGTTCGTAATCCAAATTACAACGCATATAAGGGAAGTTAGGGGAATAAAGACCTAATTCATAAAACAGCATTAGCACCAAATTAAAGAATAAATCATAGTATACATACCAATAGGCCAGTTTCCTGTAAGAGAGAAGCGGTCAACAGTTTTCAATTATGCCGGCAAGACATCATGATGTTCCAATAATATCAAATCCGTATGAGTTTCGTTGTAAAGTCGTTATCTAGAATATGATGGATCTCAGTCACGCTTTGGTTGTGACTGTTCACATGAACACTATGCGGATAGTAGTAGGTAGCGAGCAAATGGACAAAGTTTTCACCCGGATGTAACTATGACGTCACAATTGGTGGTATGTAAGCGTGTTTGTGATTGGCTGGTGGGGGGTGGGAGGCGTGGTCTGATTTTTTGATTGATGTGGTGGGAGGTGGGTACAAGATGGCGGCCAGTTTTTGTGTCGTGTGGTGGTCCAGTGTCAGTCAGTGCATGATGGGTTCAAAATGGCGGCCAGTTTTTGTGTCGTGTGTGGTGTGGGTACAAGATGGCGGCCAGTTTTTGTGTCGTGTGGTGTGGGTACAAAGTGTGGTGTGGGTACAAGATGGCGGCCAGTTTTTGTGTCCTTTTTGGTGTGGGTACAAGATGGCGGCCAGTTTTTGTGTCGTGTGGTGTGGGAGGTGGGTACAAGATGGCGGCCAGTTTTTGTGTCCTTTTTGGTGTGGGTACAAGATGGCGGCCAGTTTTTGTGTCGTGTGGTGGTCCAGTGTCAGTCAGTGCATGGTGGGTCCAAGATGGCGGCCAGTTTTTGTGTCGTCGGCCAGTTTTTGTGTCGTGTGGTGGGTACAAGATGGCGGCCAGTTTTTGTGTCCTTTTTGGTGTGGGTACAAGATGGCGGCCCGTTTTTGTGTCGTCGGCCAGTTTTTGTGTCGTGTGGTGGGACCAAGATGGCGGCCTGTTTTTGTGTCGTATGGTGGGAGGTGGATAGAAAAACGTATAAAAGGAGTGGCGATTTTTAGGGTAGGGGTGTATTCAATTGCACGACTTTGTGATCACCTATGCTTCAATTTGATACCTCACTCGACCTGTGGTGTGAGTGAGTGCAAGAATGTATTCATCCGCGGTGATGCAGTCATGTCTGGCGGTGATTCGGTCTCGGGAAAAAGCTTCCTTGCCCAATGCCTACGGACTTTACCGAAGATACACGGACTTTAACGAAAAGACACGGACGTACACGAAAAGACGCGAAGGTGAACGCCATTGTGGGAAACCTCCCACAGACAGGTCAGTACATGCATTTCTATGTTGTTCACGCATAATAAAAGGATTGATCTGTAATCTGTGTTGTTGTTGTTGTTGTTGCTCCCTTTTTTTGGACTAACCCATCAGAAAACCCATCTTTCCGGAAGTAGAAACTTCTATCAACAAAGCACAAAAATTAACACTAACTTCCATCATCCTTTTCCCAAAGAAAAAAATTTTTGGTACATTTTTTGAAATTATTGAAGTGGGGACAAGGGGAGGGGGGGAGGGAAATGGAATAGCCAAAAAAATTTTTTTTTAACATTGAATAAAATGTAAAAAAAAGAATCATGGAGCCAAAAAAAATCTTTTTCATTTTCTATGTTTTTTTAACAATTAAATATTGAAATTAAAAATGGGGAGGGGAAATTGAAGGGGGGGACAAGGGGTGAAGGCAGGTTGATGGAATAGCCCCAATTTTTTCTTTAATAATGGACCCATGGGGTCGAGTGAGGTATCAAATTGAAGCTTATGTGAAGGGGCATGTAATGGGTTGGGTATGGGATTGAACTATCGGCATTGTGCGCATGCGCGGTGGCCGAAGGGTAAAAAAATAGCCTTTTTGGAGCTAGGGATAGCCAAAAAATTTTTTTTTTTTTAAAATGGACCAATGGGGTCGAGTGAGGTATCAAATTGAAGGTAAAGTGACGGAGCATCTAATGGGCTGGGTGTGGGGTTGAATTAGGGTGATTCTGCGCATGCGCGGCGGCCAAAAGGGTATGAAAATAGCCTTTTTGGAGCTAGGAGAGCCCCTAGTGGACCAATAGGGTCGAGTGAGGTATCAAATTGAAGGTGAGGTGAAGGGGCATCTGATGGGCTGGGTGTGGGATTGAATTAGGGTGATTCTGCGCATGCGCGGCGGCCAAAAGGGTATGAAAATAGCCTTTTTGGAGCTAGGAGAGCCCCTAGTGGACCAATAGGGTCGAGTGAGATATCAAAGTGAAGCTTATGTGAAGGGACATCTAATGGACTGGGTGTAGGGTTGAACTATACCGTTTAGGTGTATTGATGATAATAAAATTTAAAGATCACATGTCCAACACATACTCACATAATGAAAGCAAGAATCGAACTTGCGTCCCCTCGAGATGAAGGATACCCGTCCAGGTTTCATTTTTTTGAGGTGTACTGAAATGCTCTCTCTATTGTGTGTCCCAACTAATCTATTGAGAACGTTTTGTCCGATTTTTGGAAAAATATATATTGTTGTGTTCTGAAACTTACGTCACTAGTACAATGCAAATATTATAGTATTCAGTTAAAATATTACCGAACAGCACTCAGTAGAACTATCTGTTTGAAACATTTTCTGTTTTGGGTGTCATTCTCTGGGTTAAATTTTGACGTCGCCAAGGCTGAGGGGGACTGTTCCCATATGTGCATAGGAGTGGGAGGTTGTCATTTTCTATTGTGACGTCAGGGTCAACGCTGTGACGTTGCTACTGTGGTCAGTATTGATAAATTGTCTTTGTAACGTCTTATTGTGACATCATGGCATTATTGTTGTTTTGTGACACTGTGGAACTGTAAAAATTCCATGAATGGAAAAGAATGCCTATCAAACCTACGAGTATTGAACTGGTCCAAATCAACAATGGCTGACGCCAATATTTAACCCAGAGAATGACACCCAAAACAGAAAATGTTTCAAACAGATAGTTCTACAGAATGTTGTTTGCTAATATTTTGAATGAATACTATAATAATTGCATTTTACCAGTGACATAAGTTTCAGAACACAACAATATATATTTCTCAAAAAATCAAACAAAACGTTCTCAATAGATTAGTTGGGACACACAACTAATTTATGCCACGGTATCTATTTTTACAGCTGTCAACTGTTATGGTTTGGTCACAATGTTGCCATTTTCTCCCCTATATTTAGCGTCCACAAAAAGAAGAGTATATTACAGCAATTATGTTCAAGAAAACACCCCGCTAGAAAATTGTCTTCAAATTGTCTGTTGTTGTGGGAGTATAAAAAAATCCTGGTCAACAGGGGTGCGTATATTTCGTGCGACGCTATGTTGCCAATGCATTGAAATTTGAATAGGTTGTCTGCATGGGATTCAACGCAAGTATAGTACTAGCTTACCTGATAAAAGAGTTTAGTCCAGATGTATACCATATATCCCATACTCCCGGGTGTTTGATGCATATCTGTGGCTGTTTTTTTCCTAGGTGGGTATAACACACCATGAAGCCTTCATCACCATGCATTCGTATGCTAATCGAAATTCACAGATATTTCCTTCGGTATAAAATCCGGCGCACACGAGAGATATCAGCTGAGCTAACGGCCTCAATTGCCTGTCAGCTCTGTTGTTGTTTCAGCGCACACGGTGAGCAAAAGTTTCAAGAAATTGATTTCAGTTCCCGCATAACGTCTTCTTCAAGTCCATTTTGAAGAGTCGAGCGTATGAATCGAGTCAAAATAACATGCTGAGCTGTTTGGCTTGCGTTCACCGCACACACTGCTCGCGAGACGAAATTAGTTTGATATTTTTTCCCCCGCCTCGCGGTTCAGCCAATGAACTATAAGAAAAACATATGTGTGTGCATATTAATAAACCACGGGCGCCTAAAAAATGAACACATTTCATTACACTGTAGCGAATTGTTGCCAGTGCACATGTGAGTCAGTGCGTTTTCATATCCACCTCAAATTGACACGGAAAATTTCGTTACCATAGCCAGTAAATTGTAAGTTTATTGCGGAAAGAATTGATATTCCATAAATTCCTGCGGGAAATAGGAAGTACACATATTTTGAGATATATTTCTCAAGACAACCTTGTATTCATTGAAAATATAAATCGGCGAGTAGTAGACGAAGGGAAAATTGGAAAGTACTGACCATGCCCCAGAATACTTCATATGCATATCACGGCCTTAAGGCCTATGTAAGATGTAATCTACTTCACAGTTTAGTAGTATAAAAAGCGCAAGTCCTATTCACCTTGACCCTTCCAAAGAAATAAAATCGGCTCTATTTTACAGGAGTATATACGCAGGTGACGTGGGTTGTGACGTCACTTCCGGGTTTTCACTTTCAAACATAGAAGAGTTCCAATGTTCAACCGCCGGGGTGTTTTCCCGCCCCAGCGCCCCGCAGCGCGCGCGCGTCATCCCGCGTCATCCCCGGCAGTGCGCGCGCGCGCGCGGACGCGGGTCAAAAGGTCAAAGGGTCACCTCCAGGTCAGACGGTCCAATGTCCAATGAGACAATGTTGCGGTATCGCTATAGTCAGAGCTTGAGCACAAAAAATGGGGGATTCTAGATGAACCTGGGAAAGATGGGCAGTTCCATGTGGACCAATCAGCGGTCGAGAAAAAGAGCCAATCAGCGGTCGAGAAAAAGAACCAATCAGCGATCGAACAATCAGCCAATCGAATTGGGGTATTCACGGTGTGCTTTCGCTGACGTCCGCGCCTACATCTGGGTTCTTGTGCACCCGGGTAATGTTTTTCTGGACATGGATGGGTTACCTTTGGCTCCATTCTAGGCCACTGATTGGCTAATACGGTGTTCAAAGCCACTTTCATGCATTATGCTCATAGAACTTATAGTCATAATCTATACGTGTTGGACGAGTCTCTTCACTCACCGTATACACGTACCTCAATGAAATGCCCGCTCCAAACCTAGACCAAAGACACGTACTTGGTCTGTAGGCTGATTTCATTGGCTCTCTATTTTTTACTATAGTGCTGTTGCATTCTAACCTTGATGGGTTACATTTTGACCCCATCCTACACCACTGATTTCAGTTTGACTGAATCTCCACATTGGGCATTGATGCATTAGGAATAAAACACACAAGACAGGGTTTTTTGGTGAGATCTCATTTTTTTTTTTTTATTCAGTGAACAACAACAACGTGAGAACAACCACGTGAAAACTCAAGCCCAGAACAAGGGGCTTGTAATTAACTGAAGCCCAGAACAAGGGGCTTGTACATTGAAGCCCAGAACAAGGGGCTTGTAAACTTAAGCCCAGAACAAGGGGCTTGTCATTAACTTAAGCCCAGAACAAGGGGCTTGTCATTAACTTAAGCCCAGAACGGGGCTTGTACATTGAAATGATGGGCGGCCCAGTCATAGACGAGTACATCGCGGTCCTCGGCCTGGGGGTACTCGTCAAACATCTGTACGATAGTAGATAAGGGTCTTCCCCGGCATCGATGGTACAGGTAAAACAAGCAATATTGTCCGCACACGCCACTGGTCAGGCTTTGCAACGTTTGACTGTTCCAACACCACGTCTCTGTGCCTTGATCCATGAAGTCTGTTAAATCGGGATGGAGGGGTGGCAGACCGTACGGGTCAAAGTATTCCCCCTGCTGTTCTGTCAAGTACACGGCCACCCAGTGTTCACCGGGTCGATCCATCGGGTCCGTGTTGAGAACGTAAGCAGCCGGATACATACGGTCTAATGGAAACACATCTCGGGCGAACACCCCTTGAAAGACCCTACGTGTCTCTGGGTCATTCTCCAGCACGGTGGTTATCTGGTCTGTATCCATGTTAGGTGGAGAAGTTACACAGGACGTTGCGCGCCTTGTCCACTTGAATGATGTTGTCAAACTCGGCGTAGCAGATCACATTGACGGTGGTCGTCAGGGCTCGTGCAAAGTGGATTTCCAACCGTAAATTGCCTTGCTTGGTCAGGGCCAGCTGATGGTCGTTCTCTAAGGTGGGGGTCAGATCGAAACAGAACAACGTGTATCCGTTCGCATAGTCCTCCCGACTGATCATATTCCCTTCGTCCTGGTTGATTTGACCGGTGGCTGTAAACAGGCTCTGATAGGCTCGAATGAAATTCCTCCGCCCAAAGTTCGGGGTTAAAGCCGTGGCTGGCACC
>JAVTVY010039772.1:0-17984 GCA_036873755.1 Hanleya hanleyi | reverse complement strand
GCTTAAGTGACATAATCTTGTCGGGATGGCTACTCGAGCGACTTATTGTCCATAATTTTGATTTATTTCTTTTCTTGGATTTGTACGGTTCTATATGATAGAGCTTTATTACATGAGGTCATGTAAATTAGTAAAGTACGCTTTCATGTAGTCAAAACGTGAAGAATTACGTTGAAAGAATTACATTATTGAAAAACACGTTTTTATATTTGCACTAGGATCCAAATATTTTTTAACAGGAGGTTGGGCTGAATATGCTTATAGCGTGTCTAACTGGATCCATTAAAAATACTTGGGATAAACTCAGCGAAACGTTGTGGTAATAGATGTACTTATTCGAAAATTTGAAATCCAGAAAAAATATTCGTGTTCCATTTATGCTCTCTTCTACGGTCATTTCAACCTCAATAAGTATGTATTTTTGTGGGTCGTCATGGGCACCATTTTGAAAGTACCGATGGCGTTTTGAATCAAACAAACGAGCTGTATAAATCTGAAATGAAAAGCTAAAGAGATAGAGAGAGAGTATACCCAGTCTTATCTTCCCGAGTTTCTGGAGAATGCCATTAAATGGGGACAGATAGGATTGAAAAATCTTGAATGCTAAGATAAGCTCTACCTCCAGCGCATATCATTTGATGTGAACACAGCATGGTTTGTTCCATTGGCAATATCTCTTTCACAGCGGACGAAATCAGCTGGCGCACATATCGATTTGACTATAGCAGGCTCTTGTCCATATAAATTATATTCTAATTACTATGCGAATAAGGGGATATCGTTATAGAGATGCCCCACAAGTGGTTTCAACTTAGTGGTTTCAATTTGGAGATGGGTGAATGGTGTATAGGGCCACAAAATCAATCTGGCCGTTTAATATTTTTCACTTACAACTTCTGTTAGCTACGTTCACCACATAAAAACATAGCCTCTTCAACTTGAAAACTTCTCTCTCGAGAGACCATTGCTCAAAAAAACTTATCATGTTTCTCATATTTCAGCATATGCCCATGCAATTTCTCATCAGGGTCGACGTATATGTTTTGAGCGAAATATGTCTAAAAGCCTATTAAGTATACGTAATATCCTGTATATTTTAAATCTATGTCTGTACATCTATATCTAGATGTGTATATTGATTTAATAGTAGTGAAGTAAACTGTGAACTGTGGGTCGGTACAAGATATTATGCTTATGTGACGAGTTCAATCACGTGGCAAACCATTACTACAGTAACTAGTTAAGTTCTTATAGGTTACCATCTTTCAATCAAGGTTTCTTGAGTTTGGTTATTAATACCATTCATCTTTTAAAATGCTATAGCAGGCAAGTCACTAATCCGATGCTCACGGGGTCGTTTAAGCACCTTGTATGTTTTGCAAATTTCCATTGTGTTTGAATCACATGAAAATCGTGTTGTCTTGTCAGCATCATTCAATGTTTTCCCCGCTTTGATGATCTCATCAGTGACGATAATTCAAAATCGAAAAAAGTGTAGCTTTCAACTTCCTGGCTTTGACTACCGTAACGTCGTTGCATTATTGTGTTAGGTGAACTATACGGATATACGCTTCGAAACATCGACCATTCCATTGTATGCCCTCTGGTTTCTGTTATGTCAGATGATGTGAGTTCACATTAGCATTCGATTATTCCATCGTATGTAATCTGTGTCTCTTTTAGTCCAGGGGCTGAAGTTCAACTGAGAAGTGTAGTTTGTCTTTAATGTAATACAGTTAGTTCTATCAGGCCATGCGTTTCTATTTTCCAGATTCTAAGATATATTCACATGATGTGGGCAGGTATATAACCGTACCACCAAGACGGTGCAGATGAAATGCTATATGCAGATTGTAATCTTGTAACAAGAGAGAATGTATATTATGTATTCACAATATTATATATTATCATATATAGTAATAGTACTGAAGCCATAGACGCCTGTCTCTGATGAGAACGTGAACTTACATACACTTGAAGATCCTTGAAGAATATTGAGTACGTATGGATCCCCCTATAGCATAATTATAATTTAGTACTTGTGTGGATCGGAAATGTCGATGTTATGAGAATAATCTGGTACAATCGGGTAGTGTATGATAAGATAAGTTTATGGAAAATTTTATTTCCAAATCAAGGTTATAACTTCGTTGGCTAATAAGATTTTGAAAAAAATGTTTTCCTGCGGTACGTCGCCAATTCGAAACCCGAGATGGTCGATAATGCCCTCCCGGGAGGTCATTGAAATAGATATATAGTTATGAACTAAAATAAGGATCAGATGACGGCCATCTTGGAAATCCAAGGTGACCAGTAATACACCATAGCTATTGTGAAATAGTCGTCGTGTTATATCCCTATAATAACAGTGTATCAACAGGAATGATGTATATATATATCGTGCGGTTAATGAATTATTGACTGAAATCGGGTTCAGATGGCGGCCATCTTGAAATCCGAGATGGCCGTCGTGGCCATATGACTTGTCTACCATTCATATGGGATTTCCTATCAATACTCTGACAAATGACCAACAAAAATATTGCCAAACAGATAAACCAGCGCAGGATTCTCGATGATAATATGGGCTTCTGGCGGCCATTTTGAAAAATGGCCGCTGTGACCTACATAGGAAAAGTTCGCGGTGGCTCCATATCCAGAAATGCCTCCCAGGCCACGATGTACCTCTATGCCAAATTGTATGCTTTTATGAAAAAAGGCACAATTTTTTCACATATTGACTGAACTAGTTGTAGTTTAGGAATAACTGTGTGTATAGTGGCTATTTCACCGTCAGAAGGTTCGTTTTCAGATTCTGGATTCCGAATAGCCAGCGGCAGGGGTGCGTTGTATGTGTCCCCAAATGGGTTTACTTCACCCATGTTTTCATTCTCAGCTAGCTGCAACCACAAGCTGTTTAATACGAGTGAACACCGTTTCCAGCCAAGGTTGTGAAAAGTTCCCCTGCACGGTTATTGTGCCTGTTGTATAGAACATATTTAGGGTAAAAAGTTTCTTACCAGGCAGGGAGAACTTGGGCTATTGAGTTGAATAGCTGTTTGTCGGGTAACTGATTGGGGAATGAGCTGGTGTCGTCGTACACAGATATTACCAAGTGCTTTTTGTTTCGATCGCACAAAGCCACTAATGTGTTGGGGAGTTTACGTGTTTGCTCATGGTACCTCAGCAGAAGCACTCTTCTCCAAGTCAGTATTGTTTTCGGATTGCTGGAGATTGTTACCTGTTTAGGATCCTTCTTAACAGTGACATTTTTTATATAAAAATATGGGGTTATATTTCGACACTTCACCGTAATAACACCGCCCACACCCCACAAAACTATTGATTTGAGGACCTGTGCTTTATTAAAGGCTTATTGCAGGAGGAACAATGTTATAATGTATGGGAAAACCGAGTCTGTAAAGAACTCAATGCTACACGTAAACTTGCCTTGAACCATCTGTTCAAAATGTATTGCACAAAATCGAACAGCACTGTATCACAGATGAGCAAAGTGGATACATATAGATTAATTAAGCGTACCGTTTTATATTACTGACATGTCTCAACCTAGTACATCGTTCAGCGTTAGTCAAGTTGAGAATAAGCGCTCACCCATGCGAATCGAGCGCCGTTCTATAAAGAGGTCCCTCGGGATGAACGAATTTGTCCGACCTGTGGGGTGGTAAAGAACGAAATCCATTTTCTATTACTTTTAGCTTGGAAACATCATGTTGACAGACGTGTTGAACTATTTTCCATTATAGGCAGTAATTCCCGCATTATTAAACGCACAAAATGAGCTGGATACATTTTTTTCTCATCTGTTATGTCATGCTGACAGGACTTCAATTAATGCGATAGCCAAGTGTAAAGTTGACTGTTTTGTGCCGTATAAACATGATAAATGACTGGATTTTATCACGCACCATCCTTTTGCAGCAGAAGGCTAGCTGAAGTCGAACACACAAGGTGGCGTGTGTCAGCTGTGTCAGGGTTGTCGAAGAGTTTAGCTTAAATATTTTTATGTTAAGATGTCATTTACCAGTAACTCGGAATGTTATGGGAGCTGAGTGGATTTGTATGCTGTAAAGCTAGGGAGTTTTAGCAGATTGAACACACACGTGAGTACTGTATTTACCATGTATACTTTGAAATACTGGATAATTGCATGTTGTTGAAAACCGATTATCACATACGCTGTAACTCTGTATAATATTTAGCTATTCTCGGCAACAAACTTTACGCGAATTTGTTATTTTTTTCTGCAGTACCTTCCGAGAAGATAAACTGAATGATGCCTGTAAACTGTATGTTAGGGACCATGCAAAATGATGTGTATGGTGTTCTATTTATGCCAAGCTCGCGGTGCGTGGCGACTTTTAGAAACTCGCCACTCGCAACGCGCCGTGGACACTCCGGCGCGCGGCGACTGGCGACTTCCTCCTACATGTATCTCTTAACATGTAAAAACTCGCCACTCGCCGTAAAACGCGGCGAATTTGGCCCTATCTTTTAACCTGAAACAAACTCACCGCGCGCCACTCGCCGGACGAACCACGGGCATGCGCACTTGAGAAAAGGTCCTGAGAATTCAAGAAGTCAAAAGTCGCCAGTCGCCGCGTGCCGTGGTTCGTCTGGCGAGTGGCGCGCGGCGAGTTTTTTTAGGTTAAGAGATAGGGCCAAACTCGCTGCATTTTACGGCGCGTGGCGACTGGCGAGTTTTTGCAGGTTAAGAGATAGGAGACAGTCGCCAGTCGCCGCGCGCCGGAGAGGTCCACGGCGCGTGGCGAGTGGCGAGTGGCGAGATTCTCTACAGTCAAAAGTCGTCAGTCGCCGCGCGCCGTGGTTCGTCCGGCAAGTGGCGCGCGGCGAGTTTTTCCAGATTAACAGATAGGGCCAAAGTCGCCGCGTTTACGGCGCGTGGCGAATAGGGAGTTTTTACATGTTAAGAGATAGGGGAAAGTCGACATTCGCCGCGCGCCGGAGTGTCCATGCACGGCGAGTGGCGAGTTTCTAAAAGTCGGCCCAAATAGAACACCATAATTTTTGAATAAACAGGTTTCCTCGACAGTGACGTTTATAGGCCAGTCATATATACAGAATTATTCGTTTCGGTTCATTTCCATTTTCTTTCCCTCATTTTCAAATAATAATAATAACGATTAGTAATGTCTCAATGTATCGTACGTTAATTCTCAATCCTCTTTTAGTCAAATAATATGTGGACATGTGAAATCATACAGAAAAGCACGATATCCCTGTTTCAAAAGTAATTTCTTTTAAGGAGATATGTAATTTCAATGTAACAAATCGATGTCGACGTAGAATATCTGTCCCTAATACGTATTATATACACTCCTGGTAATGAGAGCGCAGATCTCATCTTTTCACTGGTCCATTGGCGCTCTCGGCTGACCATCTGATTTTAGTGACCAATCTGGCTACATTTGCTTCCTCTGTTTGGAACTGTTTTCCAGGTACGCAGGAGATTTTGTGTGAAAGCCAGACTCTCCTAAGAAAGCTTAACATGTGCTTAATACTCCCTCATTGTTGACTTCAAATTCACTCCTTCGTTTACCCACTGGAACTATGCGCCAGATTCTGGTCTGGCCTGAACGCGTATTCTTGTGACAACACTCCCACTATACGACTTGTTAAATGGTACATTACTGTCCATAGCAAGAATTATAATCATTCACATATATACACGTATATGAAACGGGAACAGTTCAGCGAAATAAACTTTCTCTCGTTTTTCTACCTGGGAAGTATTGCTGATGCATGAAAATAACCCAGTCATGCATGAGTGTGTTACAATAAGGATCGAGTTGTAGCAGAAAATGCAGTGATGTGTATACACAATTATATCTATTTTTTATTAGTTTCACGTATCATAAATAAATCCAAACCTGATAAGTTAGCCAAATCAAAAAAAATAATAATAATAATAAATAAGACAAAAGTTTTGATCCAAAATGTGACTCGAACTCTTAGCTCAACAAACTGTTCGCCACACTGCTTTCGATCGCGACCCGCCTAACAACTGGACAACGACGACGTCTGCATCAATACTTGCTCATATAACGTTACTGGTAGAATACAAGCGATTAAGCATTTGCACAATTTTTCATTTTGATGAAATATGACACCTCAAACCAGAATGACATTCCAACGGATTGTAACATTAAGCATTGTGATAATAAATACACACAAATTGTTTCGGTTTGAGGGGTCATATTTTGTATATAAAGGGGAATCCCTTCCAAAAATGTCCCTAAAATGTCGAAAGAGCACATCCGACCGTTTTCAAACTCGAATAAATCCAGTTTGGAGCAACTGACCATCACCATTTCGCATGATATGAAACTTCAGCATTTTTACAGTACATAACAATCACTTTCAGTCGTTTCACTTTCAAATGAAAATCATGTTCACAGCCGTCACACTCGAAGGAGTTATTCTCGGGTAACCATCACGTATCCTTTATTGATGGGGTAGGACCGGTGCAAACAGTGGGGGACCGGGACTTTTTTCCTCGCCTGTTTTATCTGCCTTGTGGGATCTGCTGAAGCTGCAACAGTATTCAAAGCATACAATTAGAGCAAACTTTCCATATACGTAAATTTTTGCATAACAAAAACCTAATCATTGGAAAAGTATGAAGTCCAAACCACAACAATTTTGGAAAAAAATAATATTTCATGTCACAAATGGCACATGCACAGCCTCAATTTCTATGACCAGGTGTAGGAAGTGGCAAAATCCAATGCAAGCTGACAGCTCCAGCAGTGCAGGTGTACATGTATGTAAGTAGTATATAAAGCGTAAATCCACGCGAGTTTTCCAGGGAGGTAACTCTTGGTTCCCCTTTTTCCAGGTTAAAGGTATAGGGAACTCCCCGTCATCTCCCCAAGAGTTCCGCCAGGGGAGGGAGTTCCACCAGGGGGCGCCACCAGTCAATGGGGTGGGTGCATGTAAAATTAGGATTTTCCCCCGAAACTATAAAAAGCGGAACACGGACTTTACCCCTAAAATAGGGGAAAACCCCTATCAACTCTAGCCAAAAGGGCTAATATCGGTTCCCGGGTTTATCGGGGCCTGCCTATCCAGTCAATGGGGTGGGTGCATGTAAAATTAGGATTTTTTCCCGAAACTTTAAAAAGCGGAATACGGACTTTACCCCTAAACTAGGGTAAACCACCTATCAACTCTAGCCAAAAGGGCTAATATCGATCCCCGGGCTTATCGGGGCCTGCCTATCAAGTCAATGGGGTAGGTGCATGTAAAATTATGATTTTCCCCCGAAACTATAAAAAGCGGAACACGGACTTTATCCCTAAAATAGGGGAAAACCCCTATCAACCCTAGCCAAAGGGCTAATATCGGTCCCCGGGCTTATTGGGGCCTGCCTATCAAGTCAATGGGGTGGGTGCATGTAAAATTAGGATTTTTTCCCGAAACTATAAAAAGCGGAACACGGACTTTACCCCTAAAATAGGGGAAAACCCTATCAACCCTAGCCAAAAGGGCTAATATCGGTCCCCGGGCTTATCGGGGCCTGCCTATCAAGTCAATGGGGTGGGTGCATGTAAAATTAGGATTTTTCCCCGAAACTATAAAAAGCGGAACACGGACTTTATCCCTACAATAGGGGTCTGTATTATACAATATAAGGGAAAATGCCTGTATGGGGTATGGGGATGGTCAATTTTTTTCGTGGGCTTTGCTATGGCTTGTTTTTCTCGTTTCGCCAAGAAAATGACAATGGGAAGGGTCCCGGAGCGAATCGGTGAAATTTTTGGGAAAAGTCACCGAGGTCTGTATATAGGCTCATACTGGCTATATGGGGGGGGGGAGGGTTGGTCAAATTTTTTTCGTGGGCTTTGCTATGGCTTGTGGGGTCTCGTTTTTCTTGTCTCACCAAGAAAAACACGATGGGAGGGGTCCCAGAGCGAATCGGGGAAATTTTTGGAAAAAGTCACCGAGGTCTGCATATAGGCCCATAGGCTGGCCATGGGGGGTATAGGTTCAACCTGGGAAATTCACACACGTTCATTGTGATATGGGTTGTGGGGTCTCGTTTTTCACGTGTCGTCACAATGGGAGGGGTCCCGGAGCGAATCGGTGAAATTTTTGGGAAAAGTACCGGGAAGGCCTGTATATAGGCTATAGGCGGGCCTATAGGCCTGGGAAATTCACACACGTTCATTGTGAAATGGGTTGTTCACGTCTCGTCATTTAGAACACGATGGGTCTCGGAGCGCAACGGTGAAATTTTTGCAAAAGTACCATATAGCCTATATAGTCTAATGGTTCGTCCGTTGTCAATAGTCTGCGCATGCGCAGTCTGGCCGTAGTATAGAAAGCGGGCATTTTGGGGGATATGTGGGTGTGTGTTTGGGGTAGAGATGGACCGCTATTGGTCCGAATGGGTCGTGGAAGGTGTCAAAGTGAAGCTTGTGTGGGGTAGAGTCAGAATGGCGTGTCTTTAAATGCAAGTCGCGTCAATCTGCGCAGGCGCAGTTGGTTGTAGTAAGTAAAGTGGCCATTTTGGGGCAGTGCAGGAAGGTATTTGGGGTCGAGATGGACCATCCTTGGTCCGAATGCGTCCTGGGAGGTGTCATTTTGTAGCTCTCGGGGTGTAGATCCCGATTTGGGGGCTGCCCACGTCACCTGTAACGTCATCGGTGACGTCATCAGTACGAGTAGTAGCGAAAGTGGACATTTTAGGGCACTGAAGGATAATATTTGGGGTAGAGCGGGACCATACTTGGCCCGAATGCGTCGTGGGAGGTGTCATGTTGTAGCTGTCGGTGTACACCCCGATTTGAGGCATGTCCGCAGCATCTGTGACGTCATCGGTGACGTCATCAGTACGAGTAGTAGCGAAAGCGGGTATTTTGGGGCAGTGAAGGAAAGTATTTGGTGTAGAGATGGACCATCTTTGGTCCGAATGCGTCGTGTGAGGTGTCATCTTGTAGCAACGCCCGCCAACACCAAGCTCAATGCTTCAACGCCCTGGTGAAATAGCTCAGAAGCTCTGATTTTCTAGATATTCCATGGAATTGTCACTCATTCTTCGAAATGCAGTGACGTCCGTCGTTACGCCTTAACAGACTGGAGACAGTACAACAACAACAACAAGGATGAGACATGAGAGAACAACAACAACAAGAAGTTTTTTCATATAGTTTATTCTCCGCAATGTTACATCATACCCACGCTGGGGGAGCCGCGTTGGGTACATTTACAATTCAAGAAGACTCTTGTCCAATCAGAGGCCACCATTTGCATCTGTCATATTCGTTCCTGTCCGTTAGATGTATTCTTGTCCAATCAGAATTCTCCATTTCAGAAAGTTCCATCTTCGGCCATGTTCGCTTTGAACCGTTTATTCTAATCATCGTCGGGCAGCCCAGGATACCGTTGAGGCAACATATCCTCAGATAGTTGTTTGTGCATTCTGAGTATCTATCAGTGCATGGGTGAATACATTCACCCGATGGGAATATTCCGTAGTTTGGTCACGAAGAACGTAACATTGGTCACACTCTCCACTGTCCACTTGGTGTTGGGGCGTTGTTGTTGGGCCCATTCCAAGGGATCCACGGTGTCCAGTTTCTCCAGCATCGTCTCTAGCGACGCCCGGTTAATGATGGTAAACGGTTGGTCAAATACCCGGATGGTACTGCTCGGGTAAAAGTATCGGACTTGATCTGTCTCCTTATGCTGCAGTACATAACCAAACGCCAGATTTAATTTGAAGGACGTAGCTTGGTCATTGAAGATGGCTTCCACGTAGTTGCGTAGACGGGTAAGGTCAGTCAGTCGGAAATTGTAGATATCTTGAATAGGGCGATGACGGTGGAAACAGTGCCGTATCATGGACCAATGGCGACGATAGATGTCACTCACTGGATGGGCGTCCTGTAAGAGATCACTGGGAACATCCACCGCATCTTCCAGAAAATGTTCGTTGTTGTCAGGCGTATGACTGGGAACAGTAATGCTAGGGACCGGCTGGATATCTAGGCTCTTCTGAACTGTGGGTATAGGCGGGCTCTCCGTGATCGCATCACCAGTGGCATTCGTCTCCCCGGGCTCATCTTCACTAGGTCCTCATGGGTGCCTCTGAAGTGGAAAATTGTCGCTCATACCGAGGTGATGGACTATGAATCAAACGTTGGTGCTGTCTACACTGACTGGGTCGTTTGAAGAGTTGACCACAACCGTTACATTGTTCCGTCGCGCCCTCGTGGAATGAGTGTTCGTGGCGCAGTAAATGATCCTCCCGATTGAATGACCGTGCGCAGGTTGTACAAGTATACCGAGCATCGTTGTGGGTGGAGGCCTCGTGGCGTCGTAAATTATCTAGACGAGTAAACAGCTTCTGGCAAGTTGTGCAAGTGAACATCTTGGTGGTTGACAGAGTGTCTGATGAAACGGCCAGGCCGCTTCCCTTTTATAGCACGCTAGCTGGTGATCTATTTTTAGCACACTCAGTTCAACTATCCCCAAGTCGAGGGCCGAGCCGTGACATCTTCGGTAACCTCCGTGTCTCTTCGGGCACCTCCGTAACTACCCGGCTGTTCCCGTGTAAACCCGGATGGATCTCCGTGTCTCTTCGGTGACCTCCGTGACATCTTCGGTCACCTCCGTGTCTCTTCGGTCACCTCCGTAACGTCAACGATCAACATGTAGACATATAGAGTATGTACGGCATGTTATGGTATTCATCAGTGCATGAGTGACGCATTCAGCCGATGGGGTGGTCGGTCAGCTTGGTAACGAAAAACGTAACATTGGTCACACTCTCCACTGTCCACTTGGTGTTGGGGCGTTGTTGTTGGGCCCATTCCAAGGGATCCACGGTGTCCAGTTTCTCCAGCATCGTCTCTAGCGACGCCCGGTTAACGATGGCAAACGGTTGGTCAAATACCCGGATGTTACTGCTCGGGTAAAAATATCGGGCTTGGTCTGTGTCCTTATGCTGCAGCACATAGGCAAACGCCAGATTTAATTTGAAGGACGTAGCTTGGTCATTGAAGATGGCTTCCACGTAGTTGCGTAGTCGGGTGAGGTCAGTCAGTCGGAAATTGTAGACATCTTGAATAGGGCGATGACGGTAGAAACAGTGCCGGATCATGGGCCAATGGCGCCGATAGATGTCACTCACTGGATGGTCTTCGTGTAACAGATCGCTGGGAACATTTATGGGTTCGTCCACGAAGTGTACTTTGCCCTCCACGTCGTACAACATCTGGCACAAGGCCTTGTCGTCGGAATTTGACTGTTGAATTAGGGCGACATCATCATCGGCCCTCGTGCAATGGGTGGGAGTTCCCCCTGTTTCGATATTGATGCCTACGGACTCTTCTACCTGCAAACGAGTGAATGATTTCGAGCACGTAGTACAAGTGAACATCTTGGTGGTTGACAGAGTGTCTGATGAAACGGCCAGGCCGCTTCCCTTTTATAGCACGCTAGCTGGTATCATGTTCGGGCACCTCCGTGTGTCTTCGGTGATCTCCGTGACATCTTCGGTGACCTCTGTGTCTCTTCGGGCACCTCCGTGACATCTTCGGTGATCTCCGTGACATCTTCGGTGACCTCCGTGTCTCTTCGGGCACCTCCGTGACATCTTCGGGCACCTCCGTGTCTCTTCGGTGACCTCCGTGTCTTTTCGGGAAGTGACCGAAGAGACTCGGAAGTGAACGACATTGTGGGAAAAACCCCACAGACAGGTCAGTACATGTGCTATCATGTTCACACTCCCGTCATCGAAAAGACACGGACTGAAGATGGCGGACCTCGCCCGGTGGTGGTGGTGGTGGGAGCTCCCGTGTGGCAGAGCTCTTGGATCGGAGCTCTTGGAGTTCAAAGCGTGTGGAGTTCAGAGCTCGGAAGTGACATTTGCATATGACCTCTGTGAGGTCACTTCCGCTTCCGTTCACGTGACCGGAACTGACCTTTGACCCCGGCGCGCAATTTTATCCGGTATTGTTAGCGCGCGCCGGGGTCAAAGGTCAGTTTCGGTCACGTGAACGGAAGCGGAAGTGACCTCACAGAGGTCATATGCAAATGTCACTTCCGAGCTCAGGCTTTGATTGTGACTGTTCATATGAATACCATGGGGATCTTGAAGTACATGGGTTCATACTGCCCCTAGCCCCGGGTTGAGCGGAATTAGACACAAGTTACGAAACGTAGCGCCATAGATCTTGCACGCTACGTTCGTATTTTGCTATCAGCATGCGATATGTATCGCCAAATTTGAGAAACTTTGAGTGTAGGCACTTGGTGGAATAGCCCTGTTTTTTAAGTTTCTGCACCAATGTTTTGTGACGTTGATTACAATCGTCACATTTAACACAGGATCTAGCAAATGCTACTAAGCGAGATATGTATACGCCATATGCAGGTCCCACTGGAATATTACTGTCCAGAAAGGGATAGTTTACGACCCGAGCAGTAACATCCGGGTATTTGACCAACCGTTTACCATCATTAACCGGGCGTCGCTAGAGACGATGCTGGAGAAACTGGGCACCGTGGATCCCTTGGAATGGGCCCAGCAACAACGCCCCAACGCCAAGTGGACAGTGGAGAGTGTGACCAATGTTACGTTTTTCGTTACCAAGCTGACCGACCACCCCCATCGGCTGAATGCGTCACTCATGCACTGATGAATACCATAACATGCCGTACATACTCTATATATCTACATGTTGATCGTTGACGTTACGGAGGTGACCGAAGAGACACGGAGGTGACCGAAGATGTCACGGAGGTCACCGAAGAGACACGGAGATTCATCCGGGTTTACACGGGAACAGCCGGGTAGTTACGGAGGTGACCGAAGAGACACAGAGGTGACCGAAGATGTCACGGAGGTCACCGAAGAGACACGGAGATCCATCCGGGTTTACACGGGAACAGCCGGGTAGTTACGGAGGTGCCCGAAGAGACACGGAGGTTACCGAAGATGTCACGGCTCGGTCCTCGACTTGGGGATAGTTGAACTGAGTGTGCTAAAATAGATCACCAGCTAGCGTGCTATAAAAGGGAAGCGGCCTGGCCGTTTCATCAGACACTCTGTCAACCACCAAGATGTTCACTTGCACAATTTGCCAGAAGCTGTTTACTCGTCTAGATAATTTACCACGCCACGAGGCCTCCACCCACAACGATGCTCGGTATACTTGTACAACCTGCGGACGGTCATTCAATCGGGAGGATCTTTACTGCGCCACGAACGCTCATTCCACGAGGGCGCGACGGAACAATGTAACGGTTGTGGTCAACTCTTCAAACGACCCAGTCAGTTAAGACAGCACCAACGTTTGATTCATAGTCCATCACCACGTATGAGCGACAACTTTCCACTAAAGAGGCACCCATTAGGGTCAGACCTAGTGAAGATGAGCCCGGGGAGACGAATGCCACTGGTGATGCGACCACGGAGAGCCCGCCTATACCCACAGTTCAGAAGAGCCTAGATATCCAGCCGGTCCCTAGCATTACTGTTCCCAGTCATACACCTGACAACAACGAACATTTTCTGGAAGATGCGGTGGATGTTCCGAGCGATCTCTTACAGGACGCCCATCCAGTGAGTGACATCTGTCGGCGCCATTGGCCCATGATACGGCACTGTTTCCACCGTCATCGCCCTATTCAGGATATCTACAATTTCCGACTGACTGACTGACCTCACCCGTCTACGCAACTACGTGGAAGCCATCTTCAATGACCAAGCTACGTCCTTCAAATTAAATCTGGCGTTTGGTTATGTACTGCAGCATAAGGAGACAGATCAAGTCCGATACTTTTACCCGAGCAGTACCATCCGGGTATTTGACCAATCGTTTACCATCATTAACCGGGCGTCGCTAGAGACGATGCTGTAGAAACTGGACACCGTGGATCCCTTGGAATGGGCCCAACAACAACGCCCCAACACCAAGTGGACAGTGGAGAGTGTCACCAATGTTACGTTCTTCGTGACCAAACTACGGAATATTCCCATCGGGTGAATGTATTCACCCATGCACTGATAGATACTCAGAATGCACAAACAACTATCTGAGGATATGTTGCCTCAACGGTATCCTGGGCTGCCCGACGATGATTAGAATAAACGGTTCAAAGCGAACATGGCCGAAGATGGAACTTTCTGAAATGGAGACTTGTGATTGGACAAGAATACATCTAACGGGACAGGAACGAATATGACAGATGCAAATGGTGGCCTCTGATTGGACAAGAGTCTTCTTGAATTGTAAATATACCCAACGCGGCTCCCCCAGCGTGGGTATGATGTAACATTGGGGAGAATAAACTATATGAAAAAACTTCGTGTTCTAAATGACGAGACGTGAAAAACAAATCCAAACAACCCATTTCACAATGAACGTGTGTGAATTTCCCAGGTTGAACCTATACCCCCGTATAGCCCGCCTATAGGCCTATATACAGGCCTACCCGGTACTTTTCCCAAAAATTTCACCGATTCGCTCCGGGACCCCTCCCATTGTGTTCTAAATGACGAGACGTGAAAAACGAGACCCCACAACCCATATCACAATGAACGTGTGTGAATTTCGCAGGTTGAACCTATACTCCCCCATGGCCAGCCTATGGGCCTATATGCAGACCTCGGTGACTTTTCCAAAATTTCCTCGATTCGCTCTGGGATCCTCCCACGTGCTTTTCTTCTTGGTGAGACGAGAAAAACGAGACCTCTACAAGCCAGTAAAGCCCACGAAAAAATTGACCACCTTCCTCCCCATATATAGCCAGTATGAGCCTATATATACAGACCTGGGTGACTTTTCTCAAAAAATTTCAAAATTTGATCCTGCTCCGGGACCTTCCCATTGTCATTTTCTTGGCGAAACGAGAAAACGAGACCCCACAAGCCACAGTGTGCCCACGAAAATTGACCATCCTGCTGCCCCATACAGGCATTTTCCTTATATTGTATAATACAGACCCCTATTGTAGGGGTAAAGTCCGTGTTCCGCTTTTTATAGTTTCGGAAAAAAATCCTAATTTTACATGCACCCACCCCATTGACTTGATAGGCAGGCCCCGATAAGCCCGGGGACCGATATTAGCCCTTTTGGCTAGGTTGATAGGGGCTTTCCCCTATTTTAGGGGTAAAGTCCGTGTTCCGCTTTTTATATTTTCGGGGAAAAATCCTAATTTTACATGCACCCACCCCATTGACTTGATAGGCAGGCCCCAATAAGCCTGGGGACCGATATTAGCCCTTATGGCTGGCAAGTCAGAATGCATGGCCCTTCACCACTCCTGAGTGGAAGTGGATAAGTCCAGCCTTTTAGAGTGGAGCTTCTGGGAAAATCTTCTGTTCATTTTTAAACTTCATCAAACTGCTCTTTAAACATTCCCTTCCATGAGCAGGCAGGTCCCAATAAGCCCGGGGACCGATATTAGCCCTTTTGGCTAGAGTTGATAGGTGTTTTCCCCTATTTTAGGGGTAAAGTCCGTATTCCGCTTTTTATAGTTTCGGGAAAAAATCCTAATTTTACATGCACCCACCCCATTGACTTGATAGGCAGGCCCCGATAAGCCCGGGGATCGATATTAGCCCTTTTGGCTAGAGTTGATAGGTGTTTTCCCCTATTTTAGGGGTAAAGTCCGTATTCCGCTTTTTATAGTTTCGGGAAAAAATCCTAATTTTACATGCACCCACCCCATTGACTGGATAGGCAGGCGCCGATAAACCCGGGGACCGATATTAGCCCTTTTGGCTAGAGTTGATAGGGGTTTCCCCCTATTTTAGGGGTAAAGTCCGTGTTCCGCTTTTTATAGTTTCGGTGGAAAATCCTAATTTTACATGCACCCACCCCATTGACTTGATAGGCAGGTCCCAATAAGCCCGGGGACCGATATTAGCCCTTTTGGCTAGGGTTGATAGGTGTTTCCCCCTAGTTTAGGGGTAAAGTCCGTGTTCCGCTTTTTATAGTTTCGGTAAAAAATCCTAATTTTACATACACCCACCCATGACTGGATGCCCCTTCACGAATGCTTCACTTTGATACCTCACTCGACCCAATCGGACCATGCAGCGTATTTGAAATCTGGGGACTACTTTTTCTCCGCGGAGGCAGACCGCATCACCACCAGACCGCATCACCGCGGAAGAATACATGCCCAGGGGCCCTTTGCCGGAACTATAGTGACCTTGAGCTGGTGGCGCCCCCTGGTGGAACTCCCTCCCCTGGCGAAACTCTTGGGGAGATGACGGGGAGTTCCCTATACCTTTAACCTGGAAAAAGGGGAACCAAGAGTTACCTCCCTGCAAAACTCGCGTGGATTTACGCTTTATATACTACTTATGTACACTATCATTGGAAAATTACTAAGTCGTAACCCTCACAATTTTGACAAGAATTTATATTTCATCTCATAAATAGCACAGGCACATCCACTAATCGTATGGATCGTATCTTATAAATTATATAATCATCCAATGAAACCTGACAAATTCAGTTACCTTTTCAGTACATTTTGTCTAACAAAAAAACACACCTTATAATTGGAAAATTACTAAATCCAAAACCTCTTAATTTGGGCAAAAATTAATATTTCGTCTCATAAATAGCATAAGCACATCCTTTAATCATAGGAAACGTGTGAGACATCTGATAACTACAGCAAACTTTCTATTAACACTTTTGCAGAACAACAAATCTTATCATTTTCCAAAATTTGGACAAAATTCATATATAGATAGATAGATAAGTTATTTAAACAGGGTAAATATATGCATCCTCAACCAAACGGCTGCTTTCCAGGACGGCCCTGCATCTCACACCTTCCACACATTAAAATACAATTTCAATAATACGTATATATACAAGGGAGCATTAAAGAGTTCACTTGTACCTCGATTAAATAATAAGTATAAAATCAGTTGCCTTCGTAAAATGCGCTTAATTTACATTTAAAACTACAAAGAGATTTAGGTGACTTAATTTCAGTCGGCAAATTGTTATATAAAATAGCTCATCTACATAAAAAAAAAATCTTTTTGCTTTCTATGGCACACAGAACAATATGAATGTCATTTCTCTGCCTTGTGTATAAGTATGAATACTGGAGTTAAAATTAAAATAATCACATAGATAAAAGGGAACCATTCCATTTGTACATTTATTAACCATTTCCAGGACATGCATTTACTGTCGTTTCCGTACATCACACCAATTTAGGTCTCTAAGCATGTCCACTACGTGTTCCCGTTTCCCACGACCCAAAATAATTCGTGCTCCCTTATTTTGTAAAACCTGGAGCCTTCGTTGGAGCTTGTCACTACAATTCGACCACATTACATCACAATAAACAAATAGTGATGGTACCATCGATGTAAACAGTAGTTTTGCACAGTCTTGTGAAATATATTTACGGATCTTGCTGATGACACCTATCCGTTGCGATATTTTTGAACAGATCTTGTCAACATGATCTCTATATGTCAAGCAAGAGTCAACGTAAACTCTAAGATACTTAATTACATCAACCTGGTCAATTTGACATTCGTTTACACCTAGATTCAAATTGGATTCCTTGGCAAGTCGTTGATGTGTTCCATATAACATGTATTTAGTTTTTGACATATTTAAAGTCAAGCAATTTTCCTTGAGCCAAGTAGATACACTTTCTAGGTCTTCTGTTAAGGTCCGGTTTATGTTTAAGACAGAAACATCAGAATAAAATATAGCACTATCGTCGGCATATAATACTATCTTAGAATGCTTGTGCACTGAGGGCAAATCGTTTATATAAATAATGAAAAGAAGAGTCCCCAGAACAGAGCCTTGGGGCACTCCATAACTAAGCTTTGTGGAGTCTGACATACATCACTTAAAACTGACACTTTGAGATCTATCAATAAGATAGTCTGAGAACCACTCAAGTTCAACACCACTTATACCAAAATTTGATAACTTTCT
>JAVTVY010039771.1:0-17619 GCA_036873755.1 Hanleya hanleyi | reverse complement strand
ATGGTATAAAAATACAGAGGAATCTATTCAATAGAAATTTTGAAAGCAGCAGCTGTAAATAATTTTAAAAGCAGATGATCAGATTAAACAAGAAGTAAAATGTGCATGATATGCTTGTCTGATTGACAAGACATGTGCAGCCAGGAATCGGTTAGAATGCTTCTAAGAGCATCAAGGGTCCCAGAGTTTCTCGGCGCCTAGGCGGCCCCTGAGCCCTAGTCTAATCGGCAAAAAGGTTAGTTGTTATTAGTTTAGTCAAAGTTGACATCATCGTATAGTATCAATCTGACAGCACGTGGAGTAAATGATCTGGAATTTCATGCAGCAAGTCCCTGCTCAACTTTGTCATTTTGAAACACAAGCAAGATCAGCCTGAATATGGTGAAAATTTGGAAAAAAAAGAAGTAAATTGTTCATTATCTACAGGTATCTGACAAGACATTTAAATAGCCAGAAATGGGCTCGAATGCTCCTGAGAGCATCTAAGACTCCAGAGCTTCCAGGGGCCTAGGCGGCCCCTGGACCCCGGCCTGTACGCTACGCCTCGCTGCACTCGGCATTAGTTCTTTCAAATAAGGACACTACTTCAAATTCCTGCATATAACCCTGAGATGGGTGAAAAACAATCCTTGTCTCAAGCTTTGTACCATGATTGAATGAATAGGGATTAAGGCCTTGGCAATCATGGCAGCCATATTGGATAAAGTAGGTTGTTGGAAAACAATCCTAACTCACTGTCCAAGTTCGATGTCACTCAAACAAATAGTTTTTGGGTTATTGCAGTCACAAGCTTATGTAGCATAGCTGAATAGAGGTCAAGGCAATGACAGCCATATTGCATTACGCAGGTTGCCGAAACCAATCCCAGACTTCCTCCCACTCATACCAATCTACTGTCCAAGTCTTTTTCCAATTTTTTTCTAGTTATTACAGTCAAAGCTTGGGTAGCATGGATGAATGGGGTTGCGGCCATATTGGATAACGCAGGTTGCCGAAAAACAATCCCCAGCCATCCTCTCACTCATACCAACCCACTGTCCAAGTTTGATGTCAATCAGTAAACTTCTTTTTGAGTTACTTCAGTCACAAGCTTAGGTAACAGTGTTGAATAGGGTCAAGGCCATGGCGGCCATATTGGATTACACTGGTTGCCGAAAAACAATCCTCTTACTCATACCATCCCACTGTCCAAGTTTGATGTCAATCAGACATAGTTTTTTAGTTGTTGCAGTCACAAGGAAAGTGTGACTGAATGATGGAATGACGAAACGACAGAATGGCATATTCCCAAGTCCCCCTCCGGTGTCCAGCGGGGGACAAAAACACAATGTTAATTTTTGCTTGAACTTGAAGATGGAGTGACAATTTGAGTTTAGCATGCAAAACACTTGCTGGATAGGGCTTTGTATTCTCCCTCCCATAAATACTTTCAATAAAATATGAACTGTTTAACCCTGTAGTACAGTTAAACAAATTCATTATATAAATGTAGGTAATCGATTGAGCCCATCTTGACCCTCCCAGTTTCACACTGGATTGCATTCAACAGTCATTAACCCCGCACCAATAAAGTGGTTTCCCACGACTGGTGGATTACATAATTCTTAAGTGTTGATGTTTCTTGTTTTTTCCCCTGCAGAATGTCTGTATACATGTGCATATATACTAAATACTTGAATTTGTGTGATTTTCTGTGAATGACTCATTCAGTTGACATCTGTATTTGACTGGTGACTCGGAGCAGGTTAGTCATCAGGCCATTCAAAAAAAATGTAATTTCTGGTAATGAATTGGAGAAAGTTGAGTAAACACGTGGAGGTTCAAATTTTTGTTATGCAATGTATTTCAACTTTTTTGATATATATATCAGACCTTAGAAATAGCTACAATGTAGGACAGACTTTGAGAAAAAAAAAATATATATATATATATTTGACTCAATACTTCATTTCACAACAAAGTTTCATGGGCAGGTAGGGTTATGGGAAACACATAATTTGCTTTGAACGGCCTCACCACATCGCTACTCATAAAGAACATTATACAAACCATGGTCTTAAAAAACTCCCAACTGAGGTGGACCGTCAGGGTCTGGTTATATATTAAATATGTGATTAACCCTCAGCCGAAAAATGTGAGAAAACGGACTCCCGGCATAAATTTGTGATTCATACATTTTTTCTCCTGCCTATGCCTACAGCATAGGAAACATTTTTAATCAATGATAACTGGACTATTTTCAACCTGAAGTTTGCCAAAATTATCGTCAGTGTAAGCATAATGGTCCTTTCTTGGAATAGTTGGATAATTTTATGCCTATTTACACTAATAGTTAAGAATCTGCTCTATGCTGTAGGTATAAGCAGTAGAGGAATTGTACAAACCACAAATTTATATAGGGAATCACACCTCAATGCACCTGCAGCTGCGCTGGGGAAAATCTTTTGTCTAAGGCTTAACATCAATTAAATCAGGAATCATGCATTAAATGCTTGCTAGGTAATATTGATGGATGTATGCTAATAGATAAACATCAGAACATAATACTGTGTTCATGCAAATTGGAACAAATTCAGCTGTTTAGCACTGTGGAATGTCAAGGTAGAAGGTAAGTTTGATGGATCCAGGCTGACGGAGGGACAGACAGACAGTATGAAACGATATGCATCTCCTAACTTTGGGAATTCGCTGTTACAAATTGAGTTATCCTGCAAACAATGGAAGGAGACAGAGAGACAGACACAAAAATATTTCAGATGCATTATGGAAGGGTTATACACTTGTCCCTCATTATAACGCTGAAGTTGGAGGACAAACTATTGACTGCACTGTAGGTGAGTCACACTTTTGTGTGTTTTCATTGCAGCAGCATACATATTGCACATATATTGGGGGACACAATAGTGACTGTGCTATACGGAAACCTGCTTTATAATGAACCATGTTATAATGAGGGACAAGTGTAGTAACTCCAGTGCATCATGGGATATTTCCACTTTTTGAAACTTTTGATTGGTCGATTCAAATTTAAAAAAAAAAATCCAGTATTTCCATTGGCTTGTGGAGAAAATTGGAAGAATTAGAACACACAGCCAATCAGAGGGGATGTGGATAGGTATATTGTTTGGTTTACCTGAGTGGAGTTCTCTAGGTTTGGGCAAGTTTGTCACACAGGTATGAGGACACATGAGCACATTGGCAGGGTGTAACGAGCCCTCCAAAAACCTCTTCTTTGTCTCGTGGAGATGGATCCCCCCTAACGAGGTCTGGAAGTAATAAAATATCAACCATTAGTTCATCAGAACAAATTCTTCACTCAAAATCTGTTATGTCCAATTTATGCGATACAAGGAACAAACACAGAATATTTGTTTTTATATTCTTGCAATTTTCACTGATTTAATCTGTAAATGTCAGAAATGAAATGCATCTGCTGTCAGATAATTGTTCCAATCTAAGGCAAAAAATTTTGGATTGCTTTCTCATATGTTAGAAATTTAGTCCGTCCATAGGACAATGGGAGTTTATATTAGATGGAGATAACACTCCTTATCAGCATTATTAATCACCAAGGGTTTTAATGGTGTCAGAAACACAGCACAGAGAAATATCAAAGAAGTTGACACGATAATGAGGGATTAATTTTGCTGCCTGTTTACACATGGTGATTTCATAAAATTATGTCTATATTTTAGCATTGACTACCATAATTTCGAACGTCAATCAGCACAACTGTAAAGTGGCATATTCGAAATGGAATGTATTATTGTAAAGAATGAAAAGCCTGTCTTGAAAGCATCCAAACAGTGTATAAATCATCAAGATTGGTCCACAAGTTTCTGAGACATGGGCGACTGAATGTTTGTACAACATAGTTGTTATATTTTGAATTAAAGTGGTTTTTGGTTTATTTCTCAGGGCTGTTCCATTTGAAAGTATGTACCCCCCCCAGGAAGGGGGAAAAAAATAATAATATATTGGTGGGTGGGGTTGTCCAGAATAGAAATCTCTTGGTGGTCCCTCCAGGTAATAAATTGCTTCTCTTGGTGATTAAGCCTGTAAAAATATTGCTTCTATGGGTGGGCCCTCTTTTACCAATATGCACTTTGTTATTTGGAAAGGGATTCCTTTTTGGAAATTGATGTGAAAAATCGTAGAAAACAAGCTTTATCCGGTCCTCGACATTCTTTGTTGCGCTCTGACGACTTCCGGCTGTTTGGAGTAGTCTCCCTTGAAAACGAAGAACGGGCGCAGGCCGAGTGCTCTCCCTTTACTCCTTTCGGATATTTCCGTGGTTTTCCGTTTGGCCTTGAAAATTCAGGGTGAAATGGCGGACTGGGATTGTAAATCTGTTGGTGAATGGTTGAGGCGGGAGGGCTTGGGACTATATGTCCAAACCTTCGAAGGTGAGACATTATTTTATTCAACGAATGCGAAATACTAATCACTTGCAAATATGTCTTGTAATGGCGTTCTTGAAAATATTCACGGTACATCGTGACACCACGTGGTCCTGGGCAAATCCAAAGGGGAAGTGTGACGATAGGCCTGTATCAATGAATACTCACGTGGACTGTTTATGTTTACATTTTGAACAATAGCCGTGCTTGTGCAATGGGTGGGTGCCTTTTCCCTTCCAAATAAAAAATGGGGTGAGTGGGCTGCTATGCTGAAAAAAAAAAATGCTTCTCTCCCAGGTTGTACCGGACATTTATCTGCTGTGCTTGGTGGAGGCAAGACGAATTAATTTGCATATGGTGGTTGGGGTGTACAAAGTTTCCCTTCCTGACGGGGTACATCTTTTTAAATGGAACAGCCTTCACCTAATTTGCATTCATATAAATACCCCAATCTGAAAGCAGATCTGTAGTACAGGTGGTGTCTTTCTTTTCCATGGCTTGCACTGACAGACATTTATTCTTAAGACAATCTTCATCCATTATAATTGTTCCCAACCAATTTCCTAGCCAGTAACATTGGGGAATGGACAACACTGACATGGGCAATTGTTCGGCGCTGCCCTCAGCTGGCACACCAGATGGTCTGATAAGTGCCCAGGCGGTTTATTTACCCTATTTCTTCTAATTTTTCGAACAGCATTTATAGAAAAATGCATCTTTATGTCAGCGGAGGTTAAATACTGTGGCATGGATATGTTGTTTATCCCCAGAACTGCAAAAAAAAAATTTCACAGGTAAATTTTCTGTTATTAAGTTAAAACTTACCTCACTTCCATTCTTTGCATTTCTTGTTCTACATGAAATCATACAGTAAGAATTTGAATGACACAGTTCTCTCCCCTGCTAGTCACCTGACTGCTCACTTACCCATAATTCCTTCTTCTTGTTTCCACTGCGATACATGGTTAGGATGTATCACAGAGGGGAGGTGGGTGGGCATCACTGGAAGTGAGGTAAGTTTTAGCTTAATAACAGAAAATTTACCTGTGATTTTTTTTTGTTATTTGCGCTGAAAACTTACCTCACTTCCACTCTTTGCATAGAATGCCACCGTAAGGTTGGTGGGCAAACTGATACAATCCGTGGTAAGTGATAAATGCCATGAACAAGTGACTAGTACAGAGTAGAAATCACCGATCTTCTACCTCAAAGAGGATCCATGAGATCATACAACAGCTATAACCTGTATGCCTATGGTACACAGGGAACCTCTGTCGCTACTCTGACTTCAAGATCGAGTTGCATATACGCCCCCCCCCCTTTTTTTCGAAAGGGAGCGAGAGAAAAAATGCACTCACCAGCAAGCAGGGTTAAAACTGTACGCCCGGACTTTATCTTGCTATCTTGCTGGCCTCGGTCCCACAGACACCCGCTGTGCAGTCACAAGTGGGCCGATGGAATAGAGGTCGTCACATGCCAACGTCATGTCCCGGAGGTAGAAAGAGGCAAATGTCGTGTTTGACCTCCTGTAGCACGCCCTCATAATGTCGGTCACTGACCTGTTAGTCCACAGAGGCCATGATGCCGCTAGTGCCCTAATCTCGTGACCCGAAACGTTTACAAGCGCGGCCTGTCTATCCGTAGCCGTGGAGTACGCTAGCCGAATCGTATTTTTGAGCCAACTTGAGATAGTATTTTTGCTTATTTCTTGTTTGGCTTTGGGATCAAAAGGGATAAACAAACGCCTCCTACCCGCTCTGATCTCCTCTGTACGATTCATGTAACACGCAAGTGCACGAACCGGACACATCAACATGTCTGATTCAAGACCGGACGAAAGGAAATCAGATAAGGCTGGAATTATGAACTCTCGAGATATGGAATCGTAGAGGGCTTGATTCTTGGCCACAAACTCAGGAACTGTTGTGAGAACTACATTGCTCCAGTCCCTAGAGTGTCTGACATTCCTTCTATCGAGCACACCCTAGCTGCCGAGGCAAGAGCCAACAAAAACGAAGTTTTGTATGATAACATTTTGATATCAATAGCCTCTATTGGCTCGAAAGGTGGCTTCCCTAACTGCCGAAGTACCAAGGCTAAGTCCCACTTTGGCAATTTCGGAACAGCCGACTGACCAGATATCTTGTAAGACTTGATTAGTGCAGATAAATTTGGATCAGTCGAGGGATTAATCCCAGTACCCAGAAGAATAGGTTGAGCAATGGCTGCCCTATAACCCTCGACCGTAGCGGGTACAAGGCCCCTATCCCGGAACAGGTGCAATAGGAACTCTGCTACTTCAGGGATAGTGGCGCAGGATGGATTTATATCCCTCTCTCTACACCAAAGATCGAAGATTGCCCACTTTGAGTCGTATAAAGCGGAAGAGGACGGTCGAATTGATTGTGCCATTCGGCGCCCAACTTCCGTTGAAAATCCCGCCTGAGCGAAGTGTCTCTTGAGCACTTGCACACGTGGTAGTGGAACAGTCCTGGCTGGCTGTGGAATTTCGACGTTCCGGGCTGGCGCAGTAGATTGTGCCACACCGGAAGTTGTCTTGGTACATCTACCAGAAGATCCAGTAAGTCCGGGAACCACGGCCGTGCTGGCCACCACGGAACAATCAGGTAAACAACACAAGTGTGCTCGTGGATCTTCCGGAGTACCTTCGCTAGGATAGCTGGAGGAGGGAACGCATATGCTACCATCCTTGACCAGTCCTGCGATAGGGCGTCCACTGCATATGCCGACGGATCCGGGACCGGCGACATGAACAGGGGCAATAGATTGTTGTGCCGAGTGGCGAACAGATCTATGTGTGGCATCTCCCAGACATGAGCTATTTGTTTTAGTATGGCTGGGTGAAGTTGCCACTCTGTGGGAATTATCTGATTCCGTCGTGAAAGCGAATCCGCTAAGACATTCAGAATTCCCGGGATGTGCCTGGCCAACACTGATATGTTGTTGTCCCAACACAGACCGAAAAAGATTCCGCTTGGCTTTGTAATTGCGGAGATCTCGTCCCCCCCTGCTTGTTGATGTAAGACACGACTGATGTGTTGTCCGTCGCAACTAGCAGGTTCTTGTCGGTCAATACGCTCACCCACGTGCGGATGGCATGTGTCACTGCCATAAACTCCAACACGTTGATATGGCACGAGCGTTCCTCGATTGTCCATAACCCGGATATCGACCTGGACTCGAGGTGGGCTCCCCATCCTTCCGTGAACAGGTGATGTGACGGACGAAACGGAAGTAGGGACACACCCGGCATAACGTTGAGTGGATCCAGCCACCATTGAAGGCATTGTTTGACAAGAGGCGTGACAGGTATCCACGGGTTCAACTGCCTTTCGACCCATTGATGATTGAAGTAAATCATTAAGGGACGAAGCTGCAACCGCCCTCTTGGTGTTACGTCCTGTGTTGACGTCAAGAGGCCAATTATCGCAGCAAAGTGTAAAGCCCTGGCTTGAGATAACTTGAGGAATTGAGGTATCTTCGTTGTTATCTTTTGCCAACGATCTTCTGGGGGTTTGGCGAGAGCTAAAAGCGTATCGTATTCCACCCCCAGAAATTTGCGCCTTTGCGACGGAGTCAGTTCTGACTTCTCTTCGTGTGGGATGTATCCCAGAGAAGTCAACGTCCTTAAGACAAACTGGGTGTCTAGGATTAACTGCTCTTTGCAGGCATTCCTTAGCAGGGAGTCGTCGATATAAAAGTGGTACTTTATACCTAGACTGTGCAGGAATTGTGCCACTGGTGTAAACACTCGTGTGAACACCCAAGGGGAAGTGGATAGGCCGAACGGAAGCACTTGAATTTGGAAGCGTCGTTTGCCGACCATGAATCTCAAGTACTTCCTGTCCCCCAGATGTATCGGGATATGAAGATATGCATCCCTTAAATCCAGAAAACTCAGCCATTCCCCTTGCTTGAGTACCGTCCGGATAGACCGGAAGGACTCCATGCGGAAGTGTGGCGGTGGAGTGAGGTAGTCCTTGTTGAGGCACTTGAGGTTGATAACCATGCGCATCTCGGACGTGTCTTTCTTGGGGTCACAACACGCCTCCGCCAAGAGAGGTCACACACTGATCAGCTGATCGATCAAAATTGAGAAAGAAGCAAGTGATCATCTCGCTGTGCCTGATTGAATGAACAGTCGGGCTGGATTTTGAATCGCCCGGCAAAGGTATAAAATTGCACAAATTTACTAATTTGACGACGGGAATATATGGAGTGACAATTGTAGAAAATGCCGATATATTTTGTTTGGAGGTAAACCGTTTATTTCTCGTTTCACCTAAAGTGCGTTTCAGACCTCACCTTGGTTTATTTTTATATAAAGCATGGGGTTATAAATAGAGACCCCATATTTCGACACTTCACCGTAATACCACCGTCCACACCCCCAAAACTCTTGTTTTGAGGGCCTGTGCAAAAATCAAGGTTCTAATGTCAACGGTTGACTGACTGACTCACTCATTACCGGACTATTTGCAAATGAGAGCCTACTTCATAGGAATACACGACATAAATTACTGCCTATTAACTTTTGTTGGAAAATTACTGTTAAGATATGTAACAATATATGGTATGTCACCTGTACGATGTGATGATGGACAGATAAAAATGATTATGGTAATTTCCCTAATTATTCGCGATGTCGAGATGAAACTCGCCTCTCCAAAAAATTGCCACTTTCAAATTATTTGTCACTCTATTAATTAACAGCAGAGAAAATTGACCATTTTCGAACTGAATTTGGAAGGCAAATAATTAGAGAAATTACTATGCAAAAATGTACACATGACATGACATATTCATAATAATGGGCTGTAAGGTAAGCATCAATTAATGTTTATTGTATGTTATTTATCTCTTCGTCTTTCCCTATCCTGTCCATCACGCTCTCTGGCCCGGTCTCCACCAGGTCTATCATATCCCTTATTTGGTCTATAAGACTCTTCTCGTCTTCTGTCTCGATCCCCAGTCTGCTCTCTGCTACTGGAAAAACGATCCCTATCTTTGCCATATGGATCCCTCATTCTCTCCCTTGACGAATCGCGACCTGTTTCACTCTTTCTATCCTGTTCTGTAACTTCAGATTTAACTTCCCCTCTGTGACGTCGGTAAGTCATTTCTCTGACATTCTGGGACTCCATTTTCACTGAATATTTAGCATACTTTGGATCAATTTTTTCTTCTTTGATTTTGATTGGCTCAGACCTGTCAGGTGACAGTTTTGGTTGTTTTCTGCGGGACTGGTGTGGTGGGTCTGTGTCACTTTCACTAGCACTGCTCTCTTCTTTCTTGGTTTTAGTTTTCTTCTTCTTTTCTTTTTTCTGTTTTTTCTTTTTCTTGTGAGCATCTTTTTCTGCAAAAAGAGAAAATTATGATGAACATGAACCATGCAAAATCGAAAATTTTACAAGTAAATTTTATGTTGTTAGGCTAAAACTTACCTCACTTCAACAATTATTGCAATCGGTGTTCACGCTGAATCAGTAGTGAAGAAAAATGAATACTCTCTTCTGATCTCACCCTGTAGTCTCGCGCATGCGAATGCCCTTCTCCATCTGAGCTCGACCTATAGATTAAAGGTGTCACCAAGAGGGGAGGTGGTGGGCATCACTTGAAGTGAGAAAAGTTTTAGCTTAATAAAATGAAATTTACTTGTAAATTTTCAAGTTATTTGCGCTGTAAACTTACCTCACTTCAATAATTATTGCATGGAATGGCACAGTTAGGATGGTGGGCATGAAGTGACCAATTGTGAAGCAGAGACTTCAGAAATGAAATCAAAGATCTACTTCCTCACAGAGGATCCAAGATCATCAGTCAGTTACATCATAATGTCAACAGTATGTCTATATGAACTACTGTCGCTTCCGGACTTCCAGTCATGAGTAACATAGGCCTACCTACCCCCTCCCCCTTCTTTCCTAGGAAGAGATTGAGAGGAAAGAATCACTCACCATTAACAAGAGCCCAAGGAGCTTCAATATATGCCCGTATATCTGGAATTAGATTGGTCCAAATTTCAAGGTTGTTTAATAGCCTTGATTCCAAGCAATCCAGAAAGGTCTACGATTTTGTGCTTCTGAGAATGTAACATAAATCACATCTTATACTGAATGATAAACTAAAATGGGCTTAAATCTTGGTAACTAGTTGACCTTGGAACAAGAGCCGAGAGTTCACATATCCCACACTGAAATTGACAATAGTCAAACACAAGAAAATAGTTTTCATGCAAATGGATTTCTTTCAGGCAAGAGAATTTTTCATGAAGAAAGAAGAAAGTGATGAAGTAAACCTTTGTTCTTGAGTTAATAAACAGGTCGAAGTTCATAAAGGACCCCTCTCCCCATTAATTAGTAAATGTATGGTTTTTATTTCACAACAGTTTAACTAAATGTAGCTGTTTCAAAGACAAATGCCATATACATGCAGGGGAGAGAAATCTGAATATTCCAACCTAACACATATAGTCAGCTAAACTCAATTCAGTTTTGGCGGACTGTGACATTGACCTTTGACAAGTTGATCTCAAAATGTAGGACTCCTCTTTGCCATGCGAGTAAGATACACTCAAAGTTTTGTATCAATCCATACCTTGAAACTAGAGATATCGCATGGACAACAAATGTTAATGGATGAATGAACAGAATGCTACATCGCGTTACACAACCTCGTCTTCGACAGGCATATGAAAATGTGACTTTTAATGATTTCTTCATTTAATTTGGGGTCAGAGTGACCTTGACCTACTGACACAAAGAAAGTAATTTTTTAAGATTTCTTAATTCTGGGGTCACAGTGACCGTGACCTAAATTTTGGTACATGACAAACTGTCTCCCCGTAATTTCTCAATGGACACAAAAAATCATGATTTTTAACAATTTCACGATTTTGAGGTCACAGTGACCTTGACCTACATTTTGGTAGGTGACACATTGTGTCCCCCTAATGTATCTACTGACACAAAAAAAAATGTTATTTTGAATAATTTCCTGATTTTGGGGTCACAGTGACCTTTGACCTTGACCTAATTTTTGGTATGCGACACTTCATTTCCCCCTATTGAATCCACTCACAAAAAAATAGAAATTTCTAATGATTTCCTGATGTTTCGGTCACACTGACCTTTGACCTCTGACCTGAACCTACATTCGGTATGCTACACATCGTTCCCCCCAAGGGCATCCACTCACCAAAAATTAGAACTGTAGATAGAAAACTCAATGATTTCCTGATTTTAGGCAACAGTGACCTTTGACCTCTGACCTCGACCTCAATTTTGGTACAAGACACATCGTCTCCACCTAGTGTATCCACTCACATAAAATTGCAACTGTGGATAGAAAGTGTTCACAGATATAGACCGGACACGAATACTTCAGTGATTTCCTGTTTTTCAGGCCAGTGACCTTTGACCTCTGACCTCGACCGTCATTTTGGTACACGACACATAGTCTCCCCGTAGGGTATCCACTCACCAAAAATTGGAACTGTAGATAGAAAACTGTCCCAGATATAGACTGGACACGAGGGACGATACGACGGCACGACGGACAGATGGACGGACACACGGGCTGTCAAATTTGAATCAGTTGTGGGGTTAATGGCAGTACCCAGGCTGAGCAATAGCTGCTCTGAAGCCTACTGTTGACAGTACCAAGCCCCTATCCCTACAGAGGTACAGTATGAATGCTACTTGAAGAATAGTGACTTTGGTGGGATTGATACCCCACCCCTTGAACCACACCAAATATCGAAAGACTGCTCACTTTGATTGGTGTACAGTGAATGAGGTTGGCTTGATTGATTGTACCATTCTGAGACTAACCTCTGCTAAAAATCCTGCTTGAGCAAGGTGTCCTTTGAGCACTTGCACACATGGTAGTGAAACAGTTCTTATTTAAGCGTTTTAGGTTTATCATCGTACGCATTTCAGATGTGTCTTCTTGGGGACCAGAAAGACTGGCGAATAGAACCTGGGAGATTTGTCCAGGTGTACCAGAAGATCTATTACCGCTGCCTTGTCTATCAGCTTGTCTACAAAGGCCTGTAATACTGAAGATGAAGAAGGAAGTTGGCGTGCGCATACGCAAGACTACAAGACATACGCAAGAGATTTGGGGAGAATTCATTTTCCTTACTGGTTATTCAGTATGAACACAGAATGCAATAAATTAGCACAAATACCAAGCTAAATTATAATTAAATTGGGCCCTGGTTGATGAACACAAACTAGCAATTGATGGCAACCAACAATTGATGACGAATTTACAGGTCAACCTAGCTTACATCATATTACACTGATTGGAAAACTGAAATTTGGGCACTACTTTCCATGATAGGTTACCGGTACTTCGCCAGTTGCCCAAAACATTGAGTGATCATAAAATGGGATCATTGGTCTGGATTCCATGTCGTCATCCTGGGTATCTTCACATTCGTATCAGAAATGTTGTCCTAAGTCTCACCCGAGCACAGTGAGGTACACAGTTTGAAACATCTAATATTTTCTCGGCGTCAACTCACGACTATTTGATTTCTTGCATTATTGGCATACGATTTAATCTGTAACAAAGTTTCTTTAGTACCATTCAGTACTACTGAAGGGGTTTATATTTAGCTTCATTCATTACTGGGAACAAGTTCACAATAAACAGAATATGAAACTGCGCATCTGAAAACCCCTGGACTCTCGGGTAACTGTTTTAAGGCTCGACTAACTTAAGAAAGTCAGGTCTAGCAAATACATGTTTGGTGCTACAGATCTACAGCATCTTGAAAAGGGTTATAATTGGTTGAATGGTGAAATTTATGAGTTCTAAAGTACACATTTTAATAGTGAGACATGCCCACTGACAGTAGCCATTCATAATTCATTTGATTTGAACTCAAAATCTTGCATGCTTGGAGATGTCAGACCAACCTAACAAGGAAATAAGAAATTCACCACTCAGTAATGTGAAAAAAGGAGGTGAAAAAAAAAATAGATCAGTGGGAATCAGTTCTTACACTATTATTCAGTTTGGGAAGCAGGTCCCTTCATGAAAATCAGAAATCTTGCAATATGATGTACATGTACCAAGGTTGACTGATGGAGTACTAAAAAAAAAAAAAAAAAAAAATTAAAAAAAAAAAACGAAAAAAAAAAACTACCATTAAAAATATATGTTGCTATAGCAACAATGTAAATTATTCAAATTAGTTCGTTTTCAATAGGATTCTGGCTCTTGACTAGGTAAGTAAGCATACCAAATTCGGAATTCATCAGTGGAGCTGTTTTGCAGATATCTCGCTCACATACGGATGGACGGGCGGATATACTTGAAGACGACAATACCCCTAGACCAAAATTGGCCAAGGGGTAATAAAACTTGATATTTTAAACTATTTTTGGTTCCATGATTTAACACTGATAATACTATGAGTAGTTGGTACAATTTTTAGATGCCTTCTAGTCCATTCCACCCTTTTTTTTCTTGGAACAGCCCTCTACATGCTAAGTGAGCAGGATACTATTTGAAGATGTTAGTGTAGTACCAACCTTTTCTCTGTGGGCTAACCTTTTCTTCACCCTCACTGTGACTGGGTGTTTTCGGAGCACACCCTTCGGCCCTCATCATCTGGGTCATCTCATCCTCTTCCCCCGTCTCCTTGGGTTGACGGTAATTCTCCACATGATCCACTCGTAGAGTGCGGCCCAAAACCTACAATACAACAGTGAAACGTTGGAAGGTGAAATGCAAAGGTTTTTATATTTTTTATATTCTCTATGGATTAGTTAATGATGGAAATGTCAGCATATCTACTTAGTCAGCGTACTCATTGTCTGAAATATTTGGAGCACTTCAAAAGCTACTAGGAGACAAAGTTGATACAGTGAAACCTGGATATACTGACCAACCACGGACCAGCATGCGATATGTATGGGCAAATTTGAGAAACTTTGAGTGGAGGCGCTTGGTGGTATAGCTCTGTTTTATAAGTTTCTGCAATATGTTTTGTAACATTGATTAAAATCGGCCCATTTAACACATGATCTAGCAAATGCTACTAGGCGAGGTATGTATACGCTGTATGCAAGTCCCAATGGAATATTGCTGTCCAGAAAGGGATAGTTTACAATCTCGAAATTGTAATCATCTCTTTGTCATAAAGTCAACGAGAGAGAAGGCCCGCTTCATTTTTATAGAGATATAGGTCTAAATATGATGTGTCGTTAGGGCTATCTGTAGTTTCCTTCAAATCCAGTGAAGTTGGATATATATCCTTCACTGCATCATTTATTTAGCGATTATCCACAGTGAGAAGATCATCTTTTTTTAGCGTTTGATGAATGAGAAGGAACAGGCTATGAATTGATCGGTTTTTGAAAGCGCCTACATAAAGTCATATTCATAAGAGAACAGATCTATAGGTCAGCCAACAGGGGTGTAAAATAAGTACCCATTTGAATGCTTATATGCTGTTGATATATTGTTTTGCCAAATTTCACATAGATATTTTTAATGAGAAATTCAAGCAACTCTATAAACAAAGAAACATCCCATGGATGATATCTCTTGTATGTAGTAGAGCTAAAGAATGCTTTATGGCTTCTGACTTTAGTATATCGGCAGGTCTTCTTGAACACAAATACCATTAATGAACTTTGACGGTCAATAAGGTCCTGATGAGGGATTGTGGTATAGAGAGTCGAGACATCCCATCTGGATACTATGTCTGTACAGTATGTGACCTTTAGCATCAAGTTCTTCCAAGACATTTTGAGTTTTTCGATAGCCACATACATTCAACTTCAACCTCAGGCGGGTCGAACACTGTAGGCTAGTTTCAGCTGTGATATTGCCTCCCCAATTCATTTTGTGATGGACAATAAATTGAAAAATAAATGGAGATTCATGCAGTTACCAATAATCAGTGAGCTCCTACCTTGATCCCATTGAGATTGTCAACTGTTAAAATGGTACTACGTTGGTCTTCAAAACATAGGAAGGCGAATCCTTTTGACTTTCCACTGGCTTTATCCCTCACAAGGTTAATGTTAACAAGTTCTCCATACCTATGTGGAACAACGAGAACAGATTTAGCTTGGTAATGAAAATATATTGTAAGAAATGAACAATAAACAAGAAAGATGCATCATGGGTAAATTTAAAATCGTCACAATGACAGTGTAACAGGAAATTTGTCAGGGGGAGGGGGAGTTCAAACATTCTGCCTCTTTTAGGGTATTAACTTGCTCAACACATTTTATTCATATCAAATAAACTGATTGGTCAAGAGCCAAATTTCACAGAGGAATGCAGTTAGTATGAAATCGAGATTCATGCATTTCCTACGCGGGTGATTGAGTGAGTGAATATGATTTAACGTCGCTATTAACACTATTTCAGTCATATTACGACATTTGGTCCCTATTCCTTTTCACACATGGAAACCACCTGGGTAGGGTCCTATTCCTTTTCACACCCAGGAAACCCACTCTTACTTATTAGAGAGCCCAAATACTGTGCTGACCAACATAGGAAAATAACATATGGTTGGGCGCTGAAGGGGGGGGGGGTCGTTCGCACCCAACGATCCCCCAGACGAAACCCTTGGTTACAATATGCAATTTCAACTACATTACTAACTGTGAGAAAACAGCCAAGAGATCCCCCTCAGTGAGGTCGTATGGCAGGCCCCCGATAAAGATCCAAGCACTGTCCTTGTACTGTTGATGCCAGGAGGTTTTGGATCCTATTCCTAGCTCTAGCTCGCGCTGATTCAGCTTCTGGATGTTCTTCACATTTCTGAAGAAAAAACAAGAGATGTGAGCTCAAATATCCCCCAATGGTCAGATGAGACAACATGAGAAAGTATTAATTTGCCCTCAAACAAATTCTTTTCAGGCGAGAAAATTCTCAATGAACTACATGTAGATAGTCCATCAAATACGATCGAGGATTGAATACATTCGAGAAGCCATCCCCTTTGCAAGTTAAGTACGTAAAAAGAAAACATTCAATTTTTGTGAAGAGAGTAATAACGTAAAACTTACGAAAAACAATTTTAACAAGGCCCCCACCTGGTGCCACCTATAGGCAAACCAGCACAAAAACATTCCCAAACGATAACTTAAGGTAAGGTACTCAAATACAAAATTTGAAAAGAATCCATTCAGGATATGACATATGTTAACTTTTCTCCCAGGTAACGCGTACTATAGGTGGATCGGCACAAAAAAACAATCACATGATCTTGTAACCTGTAGCTCCTGGAGATGGCACTGAGATATTCTTGAATTAATGTATCTATGCCAGAGGTTCAAAATCTGGCCACTGTCCCAAATTCATTTGTGAGAGAAATGTAAGCTTATATACATGTACATGTTTCCGGTACTAAAATCATCATACTGTACATGATTGTATGTCATGGCTGTAAACCAGGCACTGAATGTACTTTAGATGTCATACATTGAGCCAATAGCCAGCCATTATTTTGATCCCCAACAGTGACCTTTCTGATTCATGGCTGTGAATCAATCACTGATGTCCTATCTATGCAAATGAGAACATGGAAATTGGTACTCAAACAGAGACAGTCACTTTACCATTTATGAAAAATGTTCAAATAAGAGAAATTGCAGAAAAATAGTAGCTAATTTGAATGATTAATCGCATAAAACTAAGCAATAATTTGCCATGAAAATCATGGAACAATGAACCGTAGATGCTGTTGAAAGATCCATGCAGTCCGGGGTATGTGTGGATGTTCGTATTTTCCATAAATATATAAAAACTAAAGTTGACATAGCCCTATACCCCAATCAAGGTATAGGCCTATACCTCGATCAATCGAGGTATAATACCTTCAAGGTATTTCCCCTAACCTGTTTAGATGCTGAAATTAGAATTGCCATTGCCGTTTACTGTTTGTTTCACATTACGACGGGATGGGATTTTCAGCAAAATATCGGAGCCAGTTTAGGCCGGTGCAAATTAATTCTATGTTTCTCGTCAGGACAGCTTTTCAAATCAATGAGGGAGAGCGAAAAACACAACACAGTCAGAGATAAAAACACGGACAAAATGGACTTTTCCCTCAAATTTTTCAACACTCGGGAATAGTACTGACATACATAATAACAAACTATAGCAACATATTTAAACCATTTATTAAATGTTCAATCAAATTAAACTACTTAAAACATAG